>JABJVR010001485.1:0-30707 GCA_025773905.1 Chitala chitala
CCTATAAACTGCTGTAACAAGAGAATTTCCCCACTGTGGGATCAATAAAGTTCAATCTAATCTAATCTAATCTAAATTAAACTCGCAAGTCGAGGTACCACTGTACCTGTTTATTCTGTAATGTTAACATGTCCAAGAGAGGCTGGGCAGCCAGTCAACCTTAGGCCCCCAGAAGTTTTTTTTTCTCCACACTATGGAGTTTTTGGTCCCTCTCCTCCGCTGTTGTGTGGCTGTATTTATTCCTACTGCTTATTATTTAACATCTGCAATTTCTTCTGTAAAGTGCTTTGAGGCACATTGTTGTAAAGTGCTATATAAAAATAAATCGAATTGAACTGAATCGAATTGAAAGTCGCTATATAAAAATAGAGTTTGATATGAATATAAATTCTTTGATTTTCTGACTCAAGTAAATTACATTTACAATCATTTTGGGAATTAAATAGGTCGTCTCTAGACTTTACACTGTACACACACTTTCACGTTACATACACACATGGCAAAAGACGCTGTGATTGACTGCGCTTCCACTTCGTGCGTTAAGCAGCAACTTCACCCACTTTCTGGAATTTTTTCTCACGTGACTACACAAAATAGCGTTGTGTTGACGTCACGCGGAGACTACTTCCGGGAGTTTCGTCGTGTGTTTACGCCTAGTTAGCGAAACTGTTATTTTTTTTTTCCTTTTATTTGGTAACGTGATTTTGTGTGAGTTTTGCTGATAATAAACAATGAATCGACTTTTTGGTCGGAGTAAACCCCAAGGACCCCCTCCAAACCTTACCGACTGCATAGGAAATGTATGTATACTATCAGTTCAAATGTGTTTTACCTATTTGTCGATTAAACAAATCAAAGAACAAAAAGCCGTTTGGTTTGTACGTAACGTTTGTTTTCAGACTACAAATAAGTGGTATTGTCTTGTTGCTACACCAGAGCCAACAGTTACGTACTTAATCCCGTTATGGAATGGTTATATGGTTGCTGTCTTTATGAAAAGTACACTTTATAATTTTAGATGTCGTACAATATCGACATTCACGCCTTTCTGTGATTTTTTTTAACAGTAAAGTCAAAGGGGTAAAATCCCTAAGCGAATCAGAAAGTGCATTTTTGTTTCTCGAACGTTACATTTTGTCGTACTGGAGTCAGCCTTAATAAGGCCGTGTATGGTTTTCAGTCTTACCCGTGATCCTGGCCAGGGTAACCAGTAAAGTGTAAGGATATCTACTCTTTACACTGATGTTATAATCCAGAATGGAAGAATTAAAGGGTAATGAGAGCCTATCTTGCTCTCGTGTAAATGTTAGGCTAGATTATGATCTGATTTCTACTTTTTAGGTATTATTTATAAAATAACAATAACCAAAGTAGTATTTTAACTGTTGTCTTGTGAGAGTGATTAATCTAAACCAGGATTTGGTTTGGTCATTTATTCATTGAGGTGTCATAATTAGATTGAAAGTATTTCAATGTCGCTTTGTAAATAATGGAATATAATGCACAGAATGAATCTACATAATACTGGTGTATTTTCAAGGGGGTGGGTCATTAAGGTATAAAGTATTATTTATAAACAACTTTTCCTATTTAAAAACAAATTCAAAACCTTTTATACCTGAATGTAAAAAATCAAGATGATGCCAGGGGCAAAACTTCTCAGTCAGATTCTTGATGTCTCCACAAATCCCCTCCAGGTGGACTCCAGGGTGGACTCGATCGATAAGAAGATCGCCAGGCTAGATGCAGAACTGGTGAAATACAAAGATCAGATGAAGAAAATGAGAGAGGGTCCTTCTAAGGTAAAGGCTGACCTGCTGTCTGTGGTGCATAAATGAGAAACTAAATTAAAGGCTGACAGGGTACTTGCTGCTGCATTTTAATTATAACTAGAAATTTGTTTGTCGTCTGAGGAGTAGTACTCTTGCTTCTTGGATTAATGCCTGCAGTAATCTGATGAGACGTAAAATTCCTCAACCATGAGATCAGATGCACTGTGTTCATATAGTGGCCTTATCTAAAAGAACACTTGCATATTAGTTACTTCTTCCTGCATTTGCATGTAGTCACTGAGATGAATTCCTTTAATTACATTTAATTTGTTGACTCAGCTAAGTCACTTTGCTTTGTCATCTGTGCTGTTCTGAAGGCGGAATGTATAATGAGATTTAAAATGTCTCCCTTAGAACATGGTCAAGCAGAAGGCTATGAGGGTGCTGAAGCAGAAGAGAATGTAAGCATTCTTCAGTTAATTATTTTAGTTCATTATTTCCTATCCGCAACCAAAGCAGATTGGGCTTTTCAGTTGTGCTGCTGGAGGACTCTTGATATAGTTAGTCATCAACTAATTTACTTCCCACTGGTTATTTTGACCATGTTTTGGATAAACCAGGCAGTTAATGACAGACCAAGTTAGGTTGGCGAGTTCTGATGCCTCATTTCATCCATAAGTATTATGTGTAATAAACTGGAAAG
This sequence comes from Chitala chitala, assembly GCA_025773905.1. Taxonomy (NCBI): domain Eukaryota; kingdom Metazoa; phylum Chordata; class Actinopteri; order Osteoglossiformes; family Notopteridae; genus Chitala; species Chitala chitala. Next base: position 2,476 of record JABJVR010001485.1, read on the forward strand.
CCAGACTTTTATGTATATTTGTAATTTAAGGTTTTGTTTTTTGCATGGCATACTAATGTGTTTTTCAAAAGATTTCATGTGCTGTGTAAATACATAGTTGTCATGTGAAAGTTATATTGTAAGTCCACACAGAGATGAAAGCGCTAGAAGTAAGCACTTAAATTTTTGTTATGTTCACACTGGTCTCATTTTTGTATCAATGGTCTCTGTCTGCAGGTATGAGGGCCAGAGAGAGAGCTTGTCACAGCAGTCATTTAACATGGAACAAGCAAATTACACAATCCAGACGCTGAAGGACACAAAGACAACAGTGAGTACATCAGTCAGTGTGTCCTGCTGCTGGATAATGATCACATCCCACCTGAGTTACTCAACACTGCCAGTAAAGCAGATGCTCCTACCTTCCATGGCTACTGCATAACGCGTTCCTTTTACACATCTGTGGTGTGTTTTTGTAGGTGGACGCCATGAAAATTGGTGCCAAGGAGATGAAAAAGGCCTACAAGAATGTCAAAATTGATCAAATTGAGGTGCGCTCTTTTTTCTCAGTTTTTTTCTGTACTTATGTATTTTTTTTGGGGGGGGTGGGGTGGGTGGCATTCTGACATGTGTTGTCCCTCCTTACAGGATCTCCAAGACCAGCTGGAAGACATGATGGAGGACGCCAACGAAGTGCAGGAGGCCCTGAGTCGCAGCTACGGGATGCCAGAGATTGATGAGGATGACCTGGAGGCAGGTCAGTGGCAGGGATTTCTCTGTGTGGTGTCCCTCACCAACTTGGTTATGTATCAGCAATTCTCACCTTTCTGTGTAGGTGCTAGGTGACAGTTGCCTTTATAATGTTTTGGTGGAATATAGTTACAGTTGTGTTTCTGTGCTTGTTTCTCTGTGCACGTGTGCATGAACATTCAGAGCTGGATGCCCTGGGAGACGAACTACTGCTAGATAATGACAGCTCTTACTTGGATGAAGCTGCCTCTGCACCAGCTATACCTGAAGGAATGCCCCAAGATAGCAAGACAAACAAGGTAGTCTATGTGTTTGTGCAGTTTTCATGTGTTGTCCATACATTTATATACCTTATTAACTGCACCCCCAAATAGCTCACCAAAACCTGCCTCACAAGCAAGGCTGTGAAACAGATTTTATTCCATGTGTTTCACTTTGACGCCAGCTCTGCCTGTCATCCGCATGTTAAGGCTGAAGACCATTCCAATTTAGCTCAGCTAACACTACTTAATAATCTTGTATGTTGTGGCTGTAAACAATAAGCTGGTTCATGTTGGGGCTTGCGAATTTTAAAAATCCCTGGTAGCCCTTCGGGCAGGCACTTCTCAGATTTTGGTAGCATGAAATGAATTTAAGTAGCAAGAATTTTAAAAAGACATTATTTTTTATGTAGAATATTATAAAGGAGACAGAACATCAATCAAAAACATTTTAATAAAAAATAATCATATAAAATCAAATTACAATTATCAATACAAATATTTGGTTCTAACTGAACTGAAATTTCTATGAACTTGTAAAAACAATATAGAACATAATTCAGTCTGTGTCAGATTCTGAATCTGAAATATCAACTGAAGTCACAAATGAGAAAATGCCACTTGACATTGAGGGCATAGCATCTCCTTCATCAGCTTTCTTCTCCTGTGCATTGGTCTCCACTTCTCTGCTCTTTGTTCTTGTTGGGGTTTTAAGTTTCAGGTGTCTGACAAATTAGTACTGCCACTCCCTATACACAGTTCGCGCGACTGCGAATTGAAACTGAAAAAGCGAGCACGCATTCAAACGCGATTCCAATACCCGACATATTTATAGTGGCTCCCCGATGCCCGAAAATTAAATACAACATAATTACCCAACCAAATTTGTGAGGGAATGCAAAAGCACTGAAATATATTTTTCCTCCCTATAAGATAGCTCGATGGGCAAGGCAGAAATACATTTTGGTAGCCCGACTGGATGACACAATAGCCCCAGGACGTCTGGCTAGCAATTTTGCAAGCCCTGAATGTGCAGAAGTTATTGCCATCTGCTTGATTTGGTATTCTGAGCAAAGCACGCTGGTATCATACAATGGCACGTAGCTGGTTAACTGTTGTGCTGATTGGCATAAAATTTTTAGTTTTCCATTAGAAATCCATAGTTGTATACAAACAGTACACACGTTGGATTGTATCGATTGATTAAAAAAAAAAAAAAAATTTTGCAAATTGATGTATTTGGAGCACAAAACATTTTAAAGTTGTATCTCTCTTCTTTTTCAGGATGGTGTTCTAGTGGATGAATTTGGATTGCCTCAAATACCTGCTTCATAAAAAGCAAACAGAATGTCCTTAAAACACTGTGTGTATGTGAAATGTCAGATTAATGTAACTGATTTTAATATTGGTTTATCTGAAGTGTCAGGTATAGGCTTTTGTTTCTCCCATGTTCTTCATATCTTACTGATGTTGAATGCTAAGGTGAAGTTTCCAAGATTTGTACCCTTAGCTGTTTACACTTGGAATGTTAAAGTGCTGCAATGAAATGAAACTTAAATAAATGTAATGAATAATGAAAATATAAATTATCCATCATGCCAACCTTTTTGATTTTTGTAAAATATATTTATAATTGGCTGCCTTAACCTTGTAGATAATATTGTTGATTCTCTGAAATTTAAATAAACTTATTTAAAGAAATGATCCAATAGTTATAATTCCTTTTAATGCCAGTTAATACCTATCACCAAATTGGGACACTTTAAACAGAGTCAGATATTAATCATGAAGGTATTTATGCAAAATTATATTGATTTTAATGTAATCATGAACATAATATATTGATTTTAATTATTAAGAAATGCATTGAAAATACCTCAGTGTTAAATTTCACTTTGAATACGTTTTCTTACACAATCTCTTGTGAAGGTTGATCAGCGGCCTAACGTTTATCTCAAATATGGAGATGTTCAGTGCCTCAGAGTTATCACAAACAAAACGTCAACTTTATACTGTAATAGCTACAAAGAATTGAAAATGTAAAATAATTCATTCACCCACCAAAACTTTCTATGGATAGGGTTGCAGGAAGCCTGGTAGCAAACATGAAAAGCAGATCACACTTTAGATGAGAACCAACCCAACATAAAGTACCAACTTTCTAGAATAAACATATGTTAATATGTTATTCCTACCTCCATCATGAACGTTCTAGCACTCACGATCATTGGTCTGATGGAGTTTCCCCGCATGTAATGACGATACATGTTTACAACATACGTCATCATAAAGATGGCCGAGGATTTCCTGTTTGTCCAGGATATGTCGTGTATTTGGACTTCGTTTATGAATGTGCCGCAGTGATGGCTGAAAACACACTGACAGTTATTGTGGCATACGGTAATTTTGAAAACTTTTTCTGTCTTCCTAAGTATCTGAATTAATTATGTAATCGTTGCGTAAACCTACTACATGTCATCTTAGAGGATTCGGAGCCTATGGTCGATTGCTGTTGTAACACGAAGCTTAAGTATCTGATTTTGTAGTGGCTCTCTACTCGGCTGTTATCCTGCAATCAGAAATCAACACATTGCTGTCATTATTTGCTGTAATTTAATTCCATAGCTTTTGTTTAAAAAACATAATGTCCGAACATATGTAAAGGATACCATGTTAATTGCACAGGCAGTACAAAGCACACCATTGCAGTTGAAGGACACGATGGAGCAGAACCGTCGCTCCAAGACCTGGCTGAAGCCATCGGCCAAGTTACGGGAGTCCCAGTTCCCTCTCAGAAGCTAATTTTTAAAGGTAATTACAATGCCGTTATTAAGAATCTGTCCAAAAATAGCTGCATCTTGAAAATATCAATTAAAGTTTTAATAACGATGAACACCGACTGAATAATTTTTACAGATTTAGAGGTGAATAACAGGCTGGTATAATGTTACGTCTGCGATGAGTCCGAAGTGTGCCCTGCTTTGCACCTTAGTACAATTAAGATTGGCTCCGGGCCTCCGACCCTGCGCAGAATAAACCGTACAAAGATGGGCGGATGAACGTTTGGATTGTGTTGAAAGAAATTCCTAGTTTGATGGTAGACAGCGGGTTTTATTTAATATGTTAGGGTACCATGCGAAAACCATCAGGTGCTGCATTTTAATGATGAAATGTAATACTTAATATGCACACAATAAACCCATAAATTGTTTTTGCAGTGTTAAAATTTAAAATATTTTTGTGCACAACGTGTTCTTACTTGGCAAGTGTTTTAAATATGATTCTGTAACTTCCAGAGTTCAACAGATAAATGTGAACCATATCACTATTTATCTCCCCCCCCCCCACCATTCCCCATTGCACAGGGAGGTCCTTAAAGGAAATGGACCAAACGTTGGACAGCTTTGGGATAAAACAGGGCAGTAAACTTATGATAATAGGGAAGAGGGTAAGAAATTCTGATTTGAACTTTCCCCTCCAGCAGTTCAACCAATATTACATTTGTATAGCTCTGAATTAATGCAATATTACAGAGAAGGGATATATCAGTTTATGATACATTACTTTAAATAACTTGACATTATTATATAGATGTGTTGTTGTTCAGCAACTGTTTCTTTATGACAGAATAGTCCTGAGGAAGAGGTGGAACTGAAGAAGCTCAAAGATATTGAAAAGTCAGTGGAACAGGCTGCTAAGAAGCTGGAGAAGGTGGATGGTGAATTGATGGGCTTGAAAAATGTAAGGACTTGAACACGTATAACTGTTATAACTAGAGAAAAAGATTTTACTTTGGTCAGTCTGTCGGTGAATGTCCTCAGGTGCAGTCATTTGTGAAGCTAATTCACAGAGAAAAATGCAGAGCACAGTGTAACGTAGTGCTGTTAAGGTTAATGAAGCGGTGCTTATCTTGTTAGCATGCTGCATTAGCCTGTGCATTGCAGCTTTACACAGATTACAGTTACTCATGCTTACACATTCTGACACAAGACTGACCACTGTTCTCTTATTTTATGTGTTATTGACACAGGGCTTTTTAGCAAAGGATCTACAAGCCGAGGCTCTGGCCAAACTGGATCAGAGAGTAAAAGGAGCCGCTGAGCAGTTCATGAAAATTCTTGAGCAAATGGATGCTATGGTAGGCTCCTTTTTCTGTTCTCAGCATGCTTCTGCCTGCATTCTCCCCACCTGAGAAATGCCTTGTGTTAAGGTACTACAATTGTTTTTAGATGTGTGTGTGTTGTATGCTGTCTGGTCAAGGTGATTCTGCTTGGCTGTCGTTGGCAGCCGTGTGCAAAGCACGTGTTAAAAGTAGACTTGTGTCTTTCAGAGTTTGCCAGAGAACTTTAGTGACTGCAGAATGAAGAAGAAGGGGCTTGTGAGGACAATTCAGGTGAGGGCAAGATTTAGGAAAACCGGTTTCTGTACATACATGATATAATAAACACGCTAACATGTTTCTTCCGTGTCTCTACAGACGTGTCTTGCGCAGTGTGACAGAATTGAAGCAGGAATTTCAGACCACCTGGCGAAGATACAGTCTAAGAACTTGACTCTAGCAGACTGACACGTTGGAAGCACTTTCTGAGGCAGAGCGTCGCTCTGTGAGCGACACGCATAACACTGTGCTCCGTGTTGGGAGCAGGGTATTTAACTTCAACCTGTATCATCATGTTGTTTATCAAGTCCAAATAGTAAAAAAAAAGTATGTAAAGGCGCAACGCAAAACGTAAATTGTCAAAACGACTGTCTCCATAACAGAAACTGGTGCTGCGTCATATTTTCGTCAGTCAAGGAATTACTTCATGGAGTATATTCCACTCAGCAAAATCTGATGATTATCATGGTACTGTACTCTCGTATTTTTTCCATTTCAAATTTAAAATGGTCTTTGTTAGACCTTTGCTATTAGTTGTCTGTGTGACTCCAAGTCTGTCATTTCCTGTATTTCTGCAGTAATGCTAACAATGTAGACAATGTAACAATGATTTTTGACAGTAGTTCATTGTTCTCTCCAGTCCTTCGGATTTCAGTATATTATAAAGAATGCTACCAACCCCTTTATAATCAGAACTGTTATTGGCAAGTGTTCAAAGGTTATTTTACTTAGTTCACGCACACACCGTAGCTCCTTGTCCAAATTAGTATTCAAAGTAGTCAGTAACCATTTGTGTTACTTGTTCTCACAGCTCCAAGTTAGGGTTGTTGGGCAAACAGAATCTGTTCCATGCAGTGCAGGGTGCGAGGTATGGTTTGCAGCATAAGCAGGAGTTAGACACACACACATACTAAAGCAGTTTAGCACTGATTGCACACCTGGGCCATATGTTCCTTCTAAACCAGATTTTGAAGTACCCGCACATATATTTGAGTGAGACGGCTGCAAGGAGGGTAAAAAGCAACAATATTTGTACATTGATTAGTTCATGTTTGTCGAAAGATTGCATAAAGCATATATTTTGTTCCTTTCCTGTTGCTAAACTAAACAACATGGAACTTGCAGAATTAAAACAAGATTGGTGTGTTTCACATTAGATTGCCTAATGACACAGAGAGCAAGTACCAAAATAAAGCTTTATCTGAGAACACAGCAACTTACAATTCACAGTGACATCATGACATCTTCAGAAAGGTTTCCCATAATCACACTGTGATGTGTGTTTCTGCAAGAATGATTTTTTGATCATCAAACGCCTTGTAGCACTGATGACAGAGCCGCATGTTTATTTGAAAAACAGCTTGACAGGACACTAACATTTCAGCCAGTTAATTTTCAGTGATCTGCAGGAGAGGACAAAATCTTTAATCATCACGTTTCACCAATGCACTTGACTGAGCAATCACCAGTTGAGTCTGTAGCTGTGGGGGAAGATTTTCTTGTGCAGGTATTCCACAACGTCCGCCTTGTTATGCAACATCACAAATTCGTAGAATGGAATCTGTAAAAAAGGACATCGAAATAAAAACCTTCAAACAGGAAGCAACAATACAGACATTAAGTTGCTCCTATCAACACCAACTTCAATGCTCTGTCACACAGACTGTATATTATGCAACACACTGATGGAAAGTTTCTATGGTTTGCAGAGACACCACAGTATTCAATTCCACACACAAAGCCATGGGGTTCTGCAGTGTGCAAGCAACACTACAGTGTTACATGTTAATGACAAATAATGACAGCATTCTACAGCACTCAACCTTAGAGCTCCAGGACTGAACAGTATGTATAGCAAACCACAGCCACAGGCTTTCCTCTGCTCACCTGCACAACCTCATATCCCAGGAGCCTGAGGTGTCTCTGCTTTATGGCTTCTTTGCCAAGCAGCTGCCTTGTGTTTGCAGCAAATCGTTTTGGACCATCTATACATACAGCTATCCTGCAACAAGAACAAAAAACAACAGTCCTTTTTTTATCTAAATTAATTATTTAAAATGTCTGCTGACAAACCACCAGACCATTTTTAACAGGTTAGGACCGTTATGAAGCAAAAGCAGAATGAAGAAACCTTATCCTAGCATATCCTTAATAAAAGTCATGCATCTTTAAACAGTCGTGCATATAGTAGACATGTCTGTCATGGTAGGAAGGCAAGTCCATACTTCTTAAGGACATCCTCAATGCTGCTGGCTGGCAAAACATATCCTTCCTCATCAAGCTTTATTTCGACATCTGTAACAACATTTTTCCACACATTATTTTAATATACTGGGCAAAATACATGCTGTTCTGTAAGCCTTTGTCTTTACACTCAACCACTAGAATTGAAATCTGAGGAGCAGCCCAGGTGACTTCAATATGAATGACCACAAACGTGTGTTTCACCTAACGTGTAGCAATATGGAGTCAGGACGCGTGAAGCAAAGTAGGACCTAGCCCCAAGCAGGTCAATCAGGCCAGCTTTGACGGCACTGTACAGGTGTCCCTCTACTGGAGTCTCCAGGGAGCGGCCAGGCGTGAGGAAAGACTTCACCCGATACTTACGCTGGAGGCTCGGTCCCTGAGGTTAAACATGAATGCAATGTGTAAGCACACCAATGTGTGTGAGCCAACTGAGCCTTACAACTAACTGCTAACAGAAACATTTTTTAATGAAATTCAAATTAAGCCTTTACAAACAACAACAAAAAATAAATCTTACCTCATAGAAGGGACATTCTAGCTTTACGGTCATATACAGCTGCGTCAGCTGTGAAAGTACAAATTTATCCATGCCAGTGCCTTGCTCTGAAGAACATCCAAAAAAGACTGGTTAAACTGTGAGCAGTAGAACATTTCATTTATACAATCATAAGTAGTGAACAGAACACCAGACTGACAACAGAAGCCCTTAAGCAATATTACAGTGTCTTACCTTCAAGTTGCTGCAGAAAAAAAGGGTTGAACACCTTGGCAACAAAGTTGAGAGGGAACCTCTCCACCAAGGTGCAGGAGTGGAGAAGGTTCAGCAAAGTGCGAGGCTGAAACTGAGAGAAGCGGGAGTGCAGGATGGCCTCCACCTTACGGAATAGCGCAGCAGCGTTAAGCGGCAGGTATCCCAGCTTGCAAAAAGGCATGATCTGCCTGGCAATGTGGCTGGTGCTGTAGTCATCCGCCCTGTACACAAAACTCTCAGCTACCGCATCAAAGGCAGGTACAGAAAGAATGTTCCGCCTCCCGAAGTACTGCATGGCCTTGGACAGAACCTCTGGGTGAGCCGTGAAGGCCGTTTTGGCCACACGCTTCTCCACAGCCTCCACGAAGAAGTGGTCGGCGTGGCCAAAGTGCACGAGAGCTCCCAACACGACCGCAAGCTCTGCATCAGAGAAGCGTGGCACGTGCCTCACCGAGTGCTTGCACAGGCCGATGACCAGTGGCATGGCCTGCGTCTGATTCAAAGCCACAAGCGCACTCAAAAGCCTTACAATGGAGGCGGGTTCAAGCCGACTAGCAACAAAGACGGTGTGGGCATTCATGGTGTTTAGGAGGTCCTGGTAACGGCCTCCTTCCCCGGCACCAACCTGCAACAGGCCATATACAGCAGTCAGCTCGTCTAAGCTCCACTCGGAGGGTGGCTGCAGCTGCACCTCCTTCATCACCTGCTCCAGCATCCCGCAGTCAGGCCCCTCCAAGGCAAGCAGCGCCTCCCCAAGGGCACACAGGTGAGTCACTGCTAGGCTCTTCCCATCTAGGCGCTCCTGGCTCTCAGACACAAGCCGGACCACCAGCGTGCTCCAAGGGTCCACGCAGAGGCGGGTGCATGCCAGCAGAGCCGATACAAGCCCGGCATCCGTGAGCTGCTTGGACTCGTGCTCCAGGCGGAAACACAGCGCTCGGACCGCATCGTTCTGCAGCACCTCCGGATCCTTCAGCCCGTGCTCAGCCTGCTCCAGGTCCGCAATACGGTGCAGCACTGCCGCTGCCATAGTGTCAGACACCGGCTCCGTTGAACGCAGGAGACGAAGGACCTGCTTCGAGGATTTGCAGTCATGAAGGCGGCTGGCAAACACCCTCTCGTCAGCTGCTGCAGGCCGATGCAGCTGAGTGAGGAGGAATCGGTGTGTGGCATCGACGTGGAGACAAACTGTTGCCAAGTTGAATGTGAGTGGATCCCTGCTGACAGTGGCCATGTGCACCCGTCTGTTGTCAGCAGCCAGCAGGTAGCGGCTCAGTTTCAGGGCATTGTGGTAAAAGGTGGTTCCGGTACATGCCGGACAGACCACATCCACTGAGGGGTAGCTGGGATATTGGGAGAAAGAGGCGACCCTGGAAAGCAAGCTGAGGCGATGACCACTGAGCGCCACGCTTTTAAGGGCCCGCATTAGCTTTAACGTCATGCCACTGCTGATCAGCACAGTTACTCAAAGGAAACCTACAATATTAAACAAAAACTTTAAAACATGCCAGTTTAACCACTCAGTAATTACATGTATGCATGTTAACCTGTAACATAACATTAATGTTGTTTATTTAATCTAACTTTTTGTGTAACTATTTTTGCCCTCCACAAATTTGGGAACACTCATGTCACATGTCCAATGCATTCATCACACTGCCTGTCTCTATACCTACAAAAGAACGGCAAAAACACAGATTTTAAAGACTATATGCATAACTAGATGCAAATGTATGTTTTTTCCAGTATATGTATTTTTCTGTATGAAATTAATTAATTAATACTAAATACAACCAGATACATTTTGCCCTTGAAAACTAATGCCAGTAAAACATGGAGTTACTGTTTAGCTAGTAAGCTAACGAGGACGCTCAAGAGAAATCAACGTTTTAATTACTTGCCTTTTTCCTGCATGGTTCTCTACACGCATAATGACACAACACTCCAATGGTCATAAACAAAACTCTTAAATAAACTTATCAGAGACCGTTTACAAACTGCCATATTAATTTTATTGACCAAGCAGAAACGTGAAGCCAGCCGCACTGTGATGACAGCATGAACAACTGCGCAACTTCCGGTTTCTGTCTTCGTTTATTGTGTCAAAATAAAGGTTTGATTGTAATACTCGAATTAAATATTTTAACGTGAATTAAAGGAACTTGTGATAAATAGTACTGTGATATGTTACGTGTACATTTGTTAATTTAATGATAAATTATGTAACACTATGTTCAAAAGCCAGTGAACGATTTAATGACTTTCATCTCAGGAATAATGCAGTTGGTTCTATTAGTACAGTTAAAAGGAACAACTACCGGTATTGACGTTGAGTATTTAGAATGGTTATCTACTGAAAACACTTTTGAAAATCAACGTCTTTTATAATTTTTTCACACACATGGTTTATGTAACTGTTATATGTAATACATAAACACAATCTTTGTAAAGCTGACCACATGTTCAAATATTGCAAAATGTAATAATCACATGCTCCCAAATCACATGCTGAGGTACAAAGTCATATGTTAACTCCAAGTCCAAAAAGCACATGTAAACGGGTTTAGCATATTCCCATACACCTTGACACAGCTGTGCAAAGGAGAACAGCTGGTCCACCATTCTGCAGCCAGGATGAAACCCACATTGCTCTCTTGAATCAAAGGTTCGACAATCACGCACAGTCTTCTCTCCAGCACCCTTGCATAGGTTTGACCAAGGAAGCTGAGAAGTGTGATCCATCTGTAGTTGGAACTACACCCCCATTTTAAATATGGGGATCTCCACTCTAGTTTGCCAGTCCAAGAGTACTTCTTCTGCCTTCCATGCAACACTGAAGAGCCACATTAGCCAGGCAGCTCCTACACTATCCAGTGCTTTTAGTATCTCTCATTGCATGTCATCCATCCCTGCAGCTTTTCCACCAAGAAGGCCACAAAGTACTATGGCAACGTCAGAGGCAGCGATGGGGTCTGATGCACAAAAGGATTCATGAACTTCCTCCTGGTTGCACAGCATGTCAAACAGGGTGAGGCGTTCATAAAAACGGTCCTTCCACTGCTTGACAGTTGCCTCTGGAGAGGTCAGTACCTTACCATCGTTGGTCAACTTATGAGCAAGGCTGACCCTTACTCTCCTAAGACACCAAGTGGTTTGTCAGCACAGTTTTGAGTCTGCCCGAAAGTCATTCTTGCAAGAAGTTCTCTCTGAAACAGGAGTCAAACCCATGCCACACAGCGGGCTCTGCCAGTCATTCTGAAGAGACGCTCCCTATTCGTTTGGAACACCTACTTTTGTCCGGCCTTTGCTCTGTGCAATGAACCCAACTTACCACCAAGTGGTGATTAGTTAAAGCTCCCCCCTATCTTTACCCAAGAGTCCAAAACATATGGCCTAAGGTTGGACAATAGAACAACAAAATCATTTGTAGTCTTTCGGCCTAAGGAGCTCTGGTACCACATACACTTATGAGTTTCCTTATATCTTCCTTATTCTCAATAATTATTCTTGCTGGCTTCATGGTACTCCATCACTCTATATATTTTCTATTATCAATAATCTCACTTGTGGATTCATGATAATATGTAAGTGTTACTGTGCAGGAATTAAGCCAATGAGTGTGCTCCCCACCTCAGTCACAGCACTGAGCTCTGTTCCCTGTGTCAAAACTGATAAGCATTTACTAGTGACAGAACACTAGAAAATAGTGTCTTGCAAAAGCAGTGAAATGATCAAATTTATACTGTCATCCTGTGCAACATATGCAGAATGTCATGATTATCATTTGGTTACTGCTGCGGTTCTTCAAAACAAATCGCTTTGTCTCTTTGCTTGTAGTCCAGATGGAATGCTTTACTTTTATGTATTGCCCAAACCACATTTAATCAATATGACTGAATTCAGATACAAAATGACACATACTGGGACTCCTTGCATGGCTAAAATTCAAAGGCACACGTAGTTCACTCCTCTGACATTATCCTGCTTTGCTTCGAACGAGAAACGGGATACACAACATAAGGTTCAACCTCTCAATCGCAACTCCGTATAATAAATATTCAACATCAAAATATAAAACGTTATTTTATTGCTCAGCTAAATCACATATAAAGGGGAGATTAGCAACATGACCACCACTAATGTTGACCGTTTTTCTAACCGTTCTCCAAACTCCTGCGGCTGTGGGTGAGACAGTTTTCTCCCAGAACAGGACCAGGCAATGTGGGGGAATACAAGATGAAAGCATTCCAGAGATTTATGGGTGTTGTGTTGCAGCTCACAGTTTGGTTGGGTAGCTTCCAGAACAGTTCATATCCCATTTTGAAATTTACAACTGGATAGACATGTAGACAAAAAACAAAGTCAACAGAACTTTTATTTCAAAACTTCAAGTTATCACAAAATGTAAAAATCCAGGTAAATTAGACCATTAAATTATAATGGCTGGAGATGGTTTTCCTATTGCTTTTGCATTCCAAAGACCATTCATTACACCACAGGACATATTCTACCTTCTCAGATGTTTTAGGAGTTCATATGAGATGTCTGACACAGATGTGCAAATCTGACACAAATAAATGCTGAGGTTCAAAAAACCTGATTTATAAAAGCTTTTAGTTCATCATGCCTTCTTACACACAGGGCCTGGCTTTAAATCTAAGGCATGAGTCAATGCTGTATTTGAGTAAAAAGACAAAACATGTTATATAAAAGAGCTCCAGTAATATCCACGAAGGTTGTCTAGTCGTCTTTGTCTTTGGCTCCATGTTTGAGGATGCGAGTGAACTCCACGTAGTCAAAGTTGCACTTCTTGTCGATGGGAGCCTCTCTGAACAGCTCGTCCACCTCCTCATCCGTAAACCTGTCGCCCATGGTTGTCAGAAGCTCTCTCAGGTAGTCCTCATGGACAACACCTGCAGGCAAAACAATTACAAACTGCTCAAATTGCCCTTTCCTCTGAAAATTTAAACAGCATTATTTTAGCTCACAAAGGTTGCATGTTATGCAATATGGATACATTGTTTATTTAAAAAACTGACACTTTACACTGAAATACCCATCATTAACCTCAGGAATGTTAAGGAATAAGTGTCACCAATTCTCACACAACAGGAAGGAACAGAATTGCTCAAAAGAAATACAGAACAAAAGTTTAGAGAAACACTATTTTGGAATGCTGCATTTCCTTTTTGCAGAAGCTGTAGTGATGCCAATGCATCCACACACAGACACAAACTTGCATTTGCAGCGAACATGGCACACTCACTATAGGACAAGTTGGATTTTGCAAACTAACAGCACCAACAGAAACATCTGTCAGCAGTGTTAATACTGTGAGCAGCAGCAAAATCTCATAAAACTGCAATTTGTGCATTGTAATGGTTTCTTCCTCCTCACCTGTCCCCTCTTCATCAAAGCAAGCAAAGGCATTTCTGATGACATCTTCTGGGTCTGTGCCATTGAGCTTCTCACCAAACATGGTGAGGAACATCGTGAAGTTGATTGGGCCGGGAGCTTCTGACATCATGGCATCCAGGTAATCATCTGTTGGGTTCTTTCCTGGAAAAAGCAGCAACAGGGTCAGGACAAAATTCTCAATTCAAACTATACATGAAAGCCTGTCCAAATAACTGGCTAAGTTACTCTAATAGTTATTTTCCACTCCCAGTATGAAATTCTTTTCTCTGTGCTAAGTCCAAAAAATGTTTTATATCTGACCTTCACACAAGACATATTTAACAAGACCCATACTGACAAGTATACAGGTATCTATACATGTACACCTGAGGAAAAATTTGCCAAAAATTGTACTGAACTTTCAAAAGCTCATCTGCTCACAGAAGCAGCATTTAGAAAGTCAAGATGGATCCACTTCTAAACTGTGACTCTGAGATACTAAGTCAAGTATCCTAATCAATCCTGCCTTGAACTTAGTCACGGTGAGTAGTTCTTTGCATGAACATACCCAGTGATGCTAACATGTCATGCAGATCCTCCTTATCAACAAAACCATCCCTGTTCTGGTCGATCATGTTGAAGGCCTCCTTGAACTCCTGGATCTGAGATTGGTCAAACATAGCGAAGACATTGGAAGTGGCGCGCTGTGGGCGCTTCTTCGTGGTTTTTCCCTTGGCTCGTTTGCTCGACATTTTGACTGTTCCGTTTACCTTAAGAGCAAAAAAATGCAGTTAGTTATGATAGACAAGACCTACGTTACACCTCAAGTCTTTTATATAATGTACCACCTGAGTGCTCTTGCAAGTTCCACCTTAAAGTACCAACTCAAACAGCAATCCTGAATAATGGGGAAACATTTGTTCAATCAATAAAACATTTCAAAGTGTTTCTCATTTGAAAATGAGGATTTAAAGACACTCATTTGCAGCTGAGTTTTAACAGAGACAAAAACTGCTTCTACAAACCCACACATGCCCCTCTATTTGCAATCCTTACTTTAAGTGCTGTGACATACAACTATTTCAGCCAAACGTCTCACCATCCAGAAAAGGTCTGACGTGGAAACACCACTCTCCGTGGGAAGAAACCGTTGCTTGCCGCACCAAAACCAACTTTCATCTTTATACTGACTCCTCAAAGAGAAAACTCTGACTGAGCCCATCATCAAAACAGCACATGGAACCGACAAGCAATTAAGACACAGAGCTTGACATCCTCCTTGTGTCCTGGATACTGAACAACCCCTAATTCTCATGTTAAGATGTCAGCACAGTCATCTACATCCACCGCCACAATTTTAATCCAGACGGGGTAGGTCACGCAATGAGGAAAAAGTGTGCATGAGCAGTCACACTGAACAGGTCTTGGCAAGCACAAACTGAACAAAGTCCCCAAAGCAGCATCAATCTATACTATAAATAGCAAATGATGTTGCCCTAGTTCTTGCTACATCTTTCATATGGTTATATGAAAACAGGTGCTCCCTTTTCCATAGCAAACCTAATAGCGTTAACAAAAACAAGATGATGATTTTGTCAGATACATGAGGCCGATTATCCCCCTATGCTTATCCAACCCACACTACAATATTTATGAGGGGTTGGCATCTGGTGCCCCCTGGTATAGACACCATGTGCCCCCTGGAACAAGCTCCAGACCACCTGGGACCCTGTTAAGGACATGCAGTTGAAAGAAAGTGGATGAATAGGAAAATGGCTAAAATTCATACTTCTTAAGTATTAGTAAGGTAGCTTCTGAGTGATCGTTCTGTGCGTTGTTCAAAAAACAGTTAAAGTCTGAATAAGATTCACCTGGATGAGACGTCACATGGAGTGGGCAGGTAACAGTGCAAAAGCATATCATTACAGGTACAGCCCAAATTATAGGTCATACACACCAAATAAAAACAACACACACAAACAAGCTTAACAATGACTTTAAAGAGTTACCATCCACAATACAAATGTCAATAATAAAATATTTCAAGAAAAGCATTTTTAAACCACACAATCCTATCTATGAAACTACCGTTAAATAAATTCTGCCAAAAGTGTTGTGAAGACTGACAACAGTCAAGTGAAGAAACAAGAATGAATTTCACTCAATGCACTCAGCAAACGGCCATGTTATATCAGAGGTTCTTAACCTGAGATCTACGGCTTCCCAAGAGAAGCCATAACAGGCCTTTTTTGCACAAGAAAGATGAAGGACCTCTGGTTTAAATTATCCATTCAAAACTAAGATTCAAAGTCGCGGTGAATGGGTTTATAAGAAATATTTATAACGATACTTGGTCCGATTATGAATAGGAAAAAAAAAAAATTCAAAAGGTACACCTTTAAAAATAATTCCAAAAAACGCCCGTACCACACCTATAGCTATTCATGCGGACAGAAAAATGCATTCAGACTGTATTTTATACTTAACCCATTGCTGCCATACATTATCATCATCATCATCATCATCATCACCACCACTTGCTGTTCTCGTTGCCTAAACTAGAATTCTCATTTCAAAATAAATAAAACCCAATGTACTGAATTAGTATGGCATTTTTCCTAGTACTTAAGGGTGAAAACATAAACTGGCCCTGGTTACTTTTAAATTTCTCTAGTTAAATCTGATGAGTCAATCTGCTGGACGATCTTTCGAAAGCCCTACATCCGTTATAAATCACAATTTTTCGTCTCGGTAAAACGTGGCTAACCTAATCGGCCTGTTGGTACCAGCAGAACCTCTTCGGCTTCGCTGAACCCATTAAAACCAAAGGGCTTCTGGTGAAAAAGTAAGTACTTTATGAACTGAAACGTAAGCAAGCATAATCTAACAGATCCGTTAAAGCCTTCGATTTAAAAGGCACGCACAACACAAAAGTATTACAATTATAATACACAAAAATAAATGAAAACAAGCTAGTACCTGGCGTTTAAGAGAACAGCTCCGTCCTGCCTTAACACCACCGCCCAAACTTCCTGATAATCGAAGCAGTTCCGCACAGGAAGCCAGGACTGTACCAACTTCTGTAAAGTGGGGAAACAAAATAGATTTTTTTAATAAAACGCATGCAATATGCGGTGTTAAATCATTTTTTTTTAATCTGTGCATCGTTAATCGCTCTTTCTAAAAAATAATTATATAAAACAATAGCAACTGTTAAAACTTGGTAAAATGTAGAGCGTATTGGTTTCACCCAGCGCATTCCACTTTGGCTACGTTAGCACATGGTTAGATATTGCCTTGTAAGGAAGAGACGTGCCGAGTTCCTGTTAGAATGTATCGCGATGCTAGTAAGGGCGCTATCTAGTGATGGAGAAACAGTTCAGACCTGTAATATCTGTCATTAAATTTAGTAATTTGATTTACTTTGCGGCTAGTGCAATTATTAATTGTAATTTCTGCTTTTTTGTATTTTTGTGTACAATCAGTTGTTGTTTCATGTTGGTCACGCCACGTCGAGTATAAAATTAGATGGTGAATACGGGCGAGGCATGTTAACAGCCGTTGGGGATCAGGGAGAACAGTTGGTTACCTCTGGAAGGAAGACGAAACTTTGCACCAAAACTTTGGAACAAGGGGCCAGAGAGGAATACATGAGTCACGGGCTAAAACGGTCTGCAGTTGTACCCCTAGTGTATTAACAGCGTCTGGGCTCTTTCCACAGAAAACCAGTGAAGGGGTGCCTGGCGCCCAGTACAAATAGCCTGCTGTTTTTTTTCCCGACGGGATGTGTGATCAAATACTTTGCTTTTATATTTCCAAAAATTAATTCTAAATAATATTTAATTGAAATGTTATGTAATCTAATAAAATGTTACATTTTCATTTGCAAAGGACGTTTTCCAGCACGTGGAAGCAGTTTGGATTAAAGTTACACATTTTCAGTATGTCTGAAAATACATGTACTTTATGATAATAATAATTATTATTATTTTACAGTTCACACTTAAAAATAATGCACTTGGTGTTTGTTTAATGGTTGTGTTTCTTCAGGGCTGATAGATTTAAATAAATGTGTAGTTATTGTGCTTATATTTAAAGTAAGTAAAATTCTACATGTTGCCTAGAATATTGGTTGTTGGTGGAAATTGAGTAGAGTTTAGTGTATCTGTTGGAAGTGGTCTGTCGCTCACTGTTTTTTTTTAGTCCTTTCAGTTTATCAGCTACTCACCCCATCCTCCCAAATTAAACATTCCCAGGGTTTTTGTGAGCACTACAAATTGTTATGCGGAAAAAAAACCTTTCAGTAGTTGAATTCAATTTTACCACCATCTAATTAATTCAGCCAACTATGGCACTTCATCAGATGGATTACATGGTGCATAAAGTTATTGCTTATGACCTTCATATTTATGTGGTTTTAATTAGACATCAGTGTGTAGTGGGAATAGATGGTGGTGTTTTGTTTCAGAGATGTGGTTATATTCTCTCTGATGCTGATAATAGGATGCCTTTTGAGACCAGATGAAGCACTGGCATTACAGACAGGGAGATGGACAGGCAGAGGACTAGGAACATGAGTGCAAATGGGAGCCTGACTGAGCAAAACACTTGAGCAGGAATTGGAACCAGATGGCCCTGGAACAAATACGTTTTTATATGAGGGTTGTGAGCTATTATATAAGGTGTGCATATTTTAGGCTGATCACAGTACGTTTTCTGCATTGCACAATATTTCATGCATTAACAGAACAGTATAGGGTACCACACTGAAATTAAAAATGTTTTCAACATGATCCTACTGAGATTTACTGAGTTGATTTTCAAAAACACTATTGATGGGCTTTTGTGCACATCTCGCTATTTTTTTACCGTGAAATGCAACAGCTGTCTTTTACTTCAGTCGGTTAAAACCATGGAAACTTCTAAGGTATCAGAAAGTGTTTGTATTCATCTTTGTGCAGAGCTGCCTAAACCCACTCTTTATAGACAGATCCTGCATCATTTTTACAAACATGCTTTAATTACTGTGTCCAATTGTGAAAGTAAATCAAGTTATATAACATTTATTTCACTAATGCACCTAAGGCCAGATGTTGAGAGGTATGCAAAAAGTTTACATTAAACATCTGATCTTATTTGAAGTGGCTTAAGCATCCTGCTTTTCATCTTTCATTTGTATACAGTCATGTCTTCATTTCTTTGAACTGGTCTATGGTTTTAGGTAAGTCGATGTTGGTTGTAAATGGTGCTTAAAGAAGTTATTGACACATATTACCTCAGTTCTTATACATGTTTGATGTCAGTGTTTGACAGGCTTTCATCACTGATGTTGACAAAGCACTTTCTTATACCTGGTGCATCGCTTTCAGACATAATTTATGATCAGTTTAGCCAGCTGGAGCTGGGGTGTACAATAACAGTAAGTAAGACTTGAATGTTTTAATGGTGTTTAATCTTGTCAGCTAAAAAAACAGAACATGTCTGAACAGCATGTTTATTCATTAAGCTGCATGTTAGATATGTTCACGTCTCAGTCTTATAAACAGCGCCACTAATCAGCATTTTTGCCCCTTTCCTCATTTTTACACTTGATGTTGTTTTACTGATAATAATGACACATTAAAAGGATGTGACTCATGAGTTTTAGTAATGGTTGGATTTTTGCAGTTATTGTTTCAATAATAGGCGGCATGGTGATTAGCACTGTCGCCTCGCACCGCTGCTCCTGGGGTTTGATTCCTGTGTTGGGTCTGTGTGTGTGTGGAGTTTTCATGTTCTCCTGCTGCTTGATGGGTTTTTTCTGGGTTCTCTGGTTTCCTTCCACAGGCCAAAGACATGTGGGTTAGATTGATTGGTGTTTGCAAATTTCCCATAGCGTGTGTGTGTGTGTGTGTGTGCTCTGTGGTGGGTTGGCACCCCACCTGGGATGTCTCCTGCCCTGTGCTTTCAGGGATGGGCTCCAAGCTTCCCATAACCGTGAATTGGTTAAGGCCCATAGAGAATGGATGAATGTTTAGAGAATTAAATCTCTCCTGTTCTGCTCCGTTTTGGCCACTAGAGGGCAGGCTAGTGACACAAATCATTTTTCTGTATATACCACTGTACTCCAGGGTGCTCAAACTACCTGCCTGCAGGCTAGATTCAGCCCACAAATCATTTGAACATAGCCATGATTATAATTTAGTATTAAGTAGGGACTGAAATATTTTGTTTGTTTGCTTGTTCTTTTTGACTGAAGTGTGTCTTCTGTGTGCTGCTTTAAGCACCAAGCCGAAACTATACCCACTATCCTTTATTGCTAACTCAGACAGCCCACAGTTTCACATAGTACATAGATTTACTTCCTCAGTTACGTCTCAGAGAAGCTCGTGATGTTCATTTAGATCACATCAAGTAGCCCCAAAGGAAAAGACCACCTGACCAGTGGCCCCCAGGTAATTTGATTTTGAGACCCCTGACAGAGTGTCCATCCATTTTCAAACTGGTTATAATTTGCAGTGTTGCAGGTCGCCTGGAGCCTAAACAGGAAGCTTACTGTGTACGGCAGGATATAGTCTGGGTAGGCCACCAACCCATCGCAGGGTTCATACACAAGTACAAAAAAAAAAAAAAAAATCAAATGTTAAATGTTTGAATGACTAAATGTAAAAATACACATAGTCCACAAATTTGTCCAGTGGACTCATGTCCTATACTTTGAATTTTGAACATATTCATCATATAATGTAAAAATTAGATGATAGTTGCTAGTGTTTAAGATGATAAAGTTTTCAAACTATTCAAACCACGAGAACTTGTGCTGCTGGTTTAAATTTATTTATTCCAACTCTGAACAACTCAAAAAAACACAGGACTCATAAATGGTAACATGGCTGGAACATTAGAATGTTTAGCAACTATCATGTCATTTGTTCATTAGTTGTTGCTTTTGGATGTTAAACAAACGTGAGGTGTGGACTTGTGGTGAGCTGTCAAACTCTGATAGGAATCATAACAATGAACATGTTTTTTCTATCCTAGTACGAGGCAAGAGAGTGACAGAGTATCAGCACTGCTGACAAAACAGAACCCGAACTCAAAATAGTTTATTCATTATGAGCCATTCTTTTGAAAGAATTTTACTCTTAAAATTCTGCAAATTTTATTTTTAGCTTTCCAAACAGCACTTCTCACTTTACACTGCCATTTACTCACCCCTAACCTCATATAAAGAGTTGTCAGTTTTTTATACTTTGATATAACTGGAATGTCTGATGCTCACCCGTGGGACTGAACTGATTTTTTTAGAAAAGCGGACTCTTACTTTTGAGGAAAATATGGTAAGTACTCAAACAGCGGCAGAAATATGCAGTCCACAGTCCATCTCCACAATGTCCTGGCTGTGGCTTGAAGATGATTTTGTGGGTACACAGGTGAGCAGCCAGACTTGGGCAAACAGGTGTGAAGTCTGTTGGGCCAGATGGGAGCAGCTGTAATGTGAATAAAAATAGAATTTGGTGACATGCGACCTTTGTAATTTGTCATTGAGTGAGAAGAGATGAAGCCATTAGCCTTTCATGTTTTCACATTCCCTGACCGACAGGTTCCTCTGCTTCCTGCCCCTTTTCGCGGAGAATGCAATTCACACTAGAGCTGACTGACAGCTGAGCAGACAACAGGCTCTTAACTCTGGATTAATCAAATCTCTGAATAGTTTGGACTGGATTTATTAAATAACAAGTGCTTTGAAGTTCAGTTTCAAATATAATATACAAAGTCTTGCAAATGTGATTGTTTTTAATCCAGAAAGCCTTAAAAGTGGCTTTTTGAAAGTAATATAAATATTTTAAGTAACTGTGAAAGGTTTAAAGAATTTGAAAAAAAGAGTCAATTAGAGCACAAATGTTTGACAGCTAAGTTACTCTAGATGCTTCTTTGAGGAAACTGAGTTGTTATGCCTATGCAAAATAACAATGTAATAGTACTAATCACCACTGTTTGACAGACTGAAACCCCAAACCTTCAGTCTACATGCTCCTGGATCATGTAATCTTTATTCATAAAAAACAAGGAACATACTTTATTCTGTCACATTAATTTAAGCAACTCAAGCAAGTGTGTGTGTGTGTGTGTGTGTGTGTGTGTGTGTATACCCTTAAAAAAACAGTATTTTCTGTTAAACCAACCTAATATCTAATAATGTAAATTTAACATGGCCTAGCAATCTCCTGTGCATGTGTTTGTTACCAGGATATCACATCCAGGACAGACAGTGATCATTTTCATCAGGTAAGCTACAGGCCCTCTCTCTCACACACACATACAGGCCTGCCTTAACACTCCATCAGTGTTAACTGGCATTTATTGTTTATGACTCAAGTAACAATAGAATGGCTAAAGTTAGCAGGCACCACAGCTGAAGACCCTGCCTGTAAGTACGGCGCACAGACAGTGAGCAATGGTAGCTGAACACCACACCATGCACGTAGGTTCAGATGTTTTATACCTGTACTTAACCAAAGATTTTCCATGGCATTTGATGTGTTGCCAGTTTTTACATGTAGAGGCCAGCCTGACCACACCAGATGAAGTGTTTGCGAATGTGCTGTCCAACTCTGCTCTGACCTTGCTCTTATTGTCCAAAATCTGACCCAAAGGTTAAAAGTAGAGCCATGATGCATCATTTTCTTTGAACAGCGTACTAAATTATTTCTGTTTGGAAATGCAAGCTTATGAATATGGTCACAAAAAAGTATGCCATATATTACTTTTACATATTTTTGATATAGAAAATATTCAAATGAAACTCACAATAATCAATCTGTTAGATTTAAAATCTGATTTTGTAAATGATAAATTTCAATCAAGTGGTTCTTCTTTTCCGTAGTCTGAAATTATATTTAATGTATGTGATACGTTCATTGAGTAACAAAATTTGTATTTTATTTTATTTCATCGTACCATGATAAACATTGAGGTCGTTTGTGTCAGAGTGAACGTGGGAGAAAAAAGAGACGGGTGCATTTCTCGACGGATTCCAGGACAAAGTTTTTTGACGATAATCAGAAAGCTGAGCCATTTACGTTCTTACAGAAATGTAACCGCATTTCCTTTTCCTCTCAAGTTACTTCGTCTACAAACCATTCAAAACAATAAACTAATGCGAATCTGAAAGGTCCTCCACCTTCTGTGCGTACTGCCCTGTTTTAACACACCTAGAGCAACCGTCCTGGAGAGATGCGATAGCTGTGCCACTCCAGCTATATTTAACGAGCTCCGTGGCCATAAAAGGTCGGGCATGAGGGTCCTACATTCCGCAGAGAGCCAACATTATTTTTGTTCTGTGGTCGCAGCCCCGTCCGCTGCTCTCGCTCGCACTTCCCGCTTTCCGTGGATTTCACCGCTCGGCGTGTTTGGTTTTGGAGCTGCCCCTCTCTTCCTTGTTTTCACCTGCTGGAAACATTTAGTTAGGTAAGTCTGGATGTCTAAAGTGTTGCGTTTCGCCGTGCACCTTATTTTACAATTGTAGCGTTTACCAAGACAGATCACCCAGTCATTTAACAATAAATACAGGTACCTTTACAGACAACTGACATTGTATTTTAATTTGCTTAAATGCATTATTATTATTATTATGTTGTTGGTGTTGTATTTTTTTTTCCTACCATTAATAGAACAATTAAATTAGTAATCATCTGTTGTCTGCTCATTAAGTTAAATTGTGGGCGTGTGTTCTTTTCTGCATAACAGAAATAAGAGAAATAACGTTTCACATATTTGTGATATTTCTTAATATCGGTTTCAACATCTGTTTAAATACAATAGTCTTATATTACCTTCACACTTTAAATATTTTACACTTTATGTGTGTAATAGCTCATTAAAAAAATATTTGCCCTAATGCATTGAGTTTCTATCTCAATAACAGGTAAATGTACATATTTTATTAAAGTAACTTAATAAACACCATTATAACCAATTACACAGTTAAATAAATCCTGATTTACTGTATTTATAAACCTCCAAACCAAAACCATGTTTTAAAAGGCTAAATTAGCAACTTCCATAAACCAAAAACCTGTTGGCTTCGTGAAAAACTTTAAGAAATAGTCGTTAAATTTTGAAAAGAGCAGCAGCACAGTATGATGTAACTGTGAAATACTAACGAATCGCTAACGACACTTTAATACGGGTGATTTACAGCAGCCTTAAATAATTTGTAACTGAGACATTTTCAACCGCAAACTGACAAGGCTGGGACTGCAGGAGCACTGAAGTCGTGCAGGATGTCGGGATCCTTACCCTTCTACCAGAAACATCACCGCCACTATGACCGCGCATACCGCAGCAAAGAGGCGCAGTCGGCGGTTAGCCAGTACCACCAGTCCAGCACTTACAAGGGTCATAGTAGCACGACCAGCGGAGGGTAAGAAGGCTGTAAAGTTCAGTTACAACCCATTATCCTTTAACTGCCTGGGGAGAACGCACAGAGTGAACCTGCTGAAGACCCTGCTCTCCCTCACCAGACCACATATGATCACCCTTGTTTCACAACCCTTCACCTCATCCTTCTTACAAAACTAAGTCTTAGGTTCATTTGCTTTGCTTCTCTTTCTTAACCTCTGTGACTAAAAACACCAATTAATGCAGTTTCAGCAGTGACGGTTCAGAAAAAGTGTGGGCTGCTTGGCAGTCATAAGGCTGTACTTACTGAGGATGAGTTCTAGAGTTACACGTGTAACAATATGGTAGATAATATACACCATGTTTAGGTGCTGAAACTGTATGGATAAATGAGAGATGAATTTCAGAAAGTGATGTTCTTAAGGCACATAGGACTGGGTTTTTGATGAACTTATCATTTAGTAGTGTTGACTGAAGTAATGCAGTGAGTTGGCTGCCTGTCCAGGAAGTAACCTATGCTTGCTGGGTTAGACACTACCACAAATCTGTTCAGGACAAAGTGTGTGTGTGTTTGTGTGTGTGTGTGTGTGTGTGTGAGAGAGAGAGAGAGAGAGAGAGAGAGAGAGAGAGAGAGAGATGATGTAAAAAATTATGTAATGTTTGCATGGCTAATGTGACCACTTTGGTTTTCATCACATCAATTTGTTTCAGAGCTACCAGGTAGAATTATAGGGCCACCTACAGGGTGTAGTAGTGTGGTGTGAAAAGTGTATGGCGTAATTATGCTGTTAGTCTTAGAGCTTTTGTACTAAAGCTGTTTGGAGATACTAATGTACAAGAGCAAAGAGAGGCTTTACCTTCTGTTCTACAAGCAAGTGTCAGTGCTTGACACTTGCTTGTTGAACTGGGTGAGACAGCTGGACTTTAGGATGCTACGGACCTCATTGGTCGATTGGTCTAGTGATTATAGTGGCATCTGAAGGGCTGATTGATGACTGGAAATTTTGGGTCAGGCCAAGACCTGGTTTTGTTCATAAGGTTCACAACAATGTGACCTCTCGATGTTTGAGAATACACAGTGTTACATTGTACGTTAGGGCTGCGGTCATGATGGTTCATACTGCTCACTGTTCAGAGGTGTCTGTTTTGCCTGTTGTTTGCCTGTTGCTCCTTTCAGACCTTATACTCTTTTTTTACATTCTGCCAGTGAAAAATTTCCATTGTTCTTTTCGGGTGATAAGTTGCCATAGCTACATGTGTACCCCAACATTTTTGAAATGCATTTTGGCTCTGTCGTCATAAGCATGCGATCACTTGCAGTTGTCAGTTTTACAGATGAGTACAAGGCCACTTTGTGGTTATTCTGGGTACAGTAAAACAAGAGTGGAGCACAGAGTTTATAATGGGTCTGCTGACGTGATTGTTCAGCGCTGCCATTGTGAAAAAGGCTGTTTCCTTTGTGTTCACTTCATCTTGGACGTGGATCCTGTGGTGTTCTGTTGTTCTTGTAGAAAGCAAACAAGTCATCACTGTATCCCCAGAGAGCATTTTGTATAATTTCCCGTTCTCCAGCGTGATCATCACTTTTCACAAGCTTTCTTGCTGATTCGTTGCTAATTGCAGCAGCTCAGTGTCTTACTCAAGCGTAGAAGGGAAAAGCATGTGGGGGTTAGACTTCCTCACACATCCAAGGCCTTCACAGTGCTACACATGGTTAAGGAACTTCGAACATGAAACCATACATAGTATTTATGCACAGAATGCAGCACTACATCTTAAAATAAAAACATGAAAAAGCTCTGGAAGAGGGATTTTGGTCAGGGAGAGGGTCATGGATGATGTATGGAATCTCTACCTCCCTGTGTCACCTTTAACAGACCCGTTGCAATGTGACACCTTGGCTTTGGAGTTGGCATTCTGCTCTGGTGTCAATTGCTTGTGACCTTTGTAGCCATGTGTCAAGAGGTAGATTGTCTTACTAAGTTATATGGTAGACTGTCCATATTACATCAGTGTTATCATTTTTGCCTTTTTCAAATAACTCATAGCTCACAGTCCTTCTTTTGCTATTAAGGAAATACACATAAGGTGTTCAAGTGTCTCACTGTTCATATACAGTGATATTTCCATTTATGGTTATCCCCATTGTTCTGATTAGTTCAGGTAATGAATTCACAGAAGCCAAAATTCTTCAGCTTGTTATGAGTTGAATGAAATCCTATTGAAAATGTGAATTTAAAATACAAAAGTGCGTGACCTGTCACAAAATAATTTTTCCACTTTTTTGTGGAATGTATGAATTTGTGAATGGTGCTGTGAGACTGATTGACTTATCTTTAACTCTCACTATAGCATGGGTGACGTCTTACTTTGCAATTAATATAATTTTTCTTACACATTCTCATGTGCCTCTGGTTTTTCAAAGAGTTGCCATACTGACATCTGTCTCCTTGTGCAGCTTAAAGGTCTCTGCTTATTCTGGGCTTGAGGAAGCCAGCAAAGTAAGCTCTGCAGCCAAAAGAGCCAAGCCCACCTACCTGGCTTTGGACAAAGAGAACCAGATCATTGGCTACGTTGTTCCTATTTTTAGAGGCAGGTATGTGGCTGTGCCCTGCCTCAGAACACAGCATGTCCCCTGTGATCCTTGTTGAATAGCTAAAGCAGCATCACTTCCAAGTTACCATTACTAATGTATGTAAGCAGTCAGTGGTTTTATTGTGGAAATATGTGTATAGCAATGTTGCCTCAGTGAAATGTACATATGGATTTTTGTACTCCAATTGAAGTTAAGAGATTGCCCATGAGCGTGTGCTTTTATTTTTTATTGTGTTCTGTATTCTAGTGATTCATGACACATGAATGTCACTCCACATAGGAGCAGCAGTTGAATTGAATAGACATACATAGAGATTAACTGGCATTAGGAAATTAATTGGTTGGACTCTGAGCCAATCAGCTTGCTCCATGTCTACAGTCAGGAATTTGCCAGTGGGCTGTTGGACACAGAAGAGTCCCGATTGAAGGAAAGCGCAGGCCACTTGGCCCGTAGGAGCCTCTTCACCAACGCGATGGAGGTGGAGCACATGGAGGAGAAGTCAAGGCGTTTTGCCATGAGGGAAAGCGCTGAACGCATTTCTTTGAGCAAGAAGGTGAGTGAATGAATGAGAGAACCCAGGATTGCATAACATGAGTAATAATGGAAATTTTATCAGTACCAACATACAAAAACAAAGCTCTGCTCTAGGTACTGTATGTAGTTAATACTACCTATGATACAAAGGGGTTAATAACAAACTGCTGTCTTTATTTCCAAATTAAGTATTCATCACAGAGCTCCATTTATAAACAGTATTTGATAGTAATAGGATATGACATAATTGAGCTTCAGGTCATATACACAAAATCATTCAGGAATACTCCCTTACATTACTGTATATTAATATTATATTAGTGAGGTGCCCTACATCTGCCTTCAGTGTTTGAAGGTCCTTCCTTTTCTATGTGCTATGTATCACCAAGTTCTCAAAACAATCT
This sequence comes from Chitala chitala, assembly GCA_025773905.1. Taxonomy (NCBI): domain Eukaryota; kingdom Metazoa; phylum Chordata; class Actinopteri; order Osteoglossiformes; family Notopteridae; genus Chitala; species Chitala chitala. Next base: position 30,155 of record JABJVR010001485.1, read on the forward strand.
AACTATCAACCTTAAGTACTTCAGACTGGGAACCAGTACTCTATTTAGCAAAGTCTGGAAATAACAATGACACATCAGTACTGCCTACTAGGCCAAAACAATTCAGCAGCTGTATTTGTGTGCGCGCGCGTGTGTAGAGGAAGGGAGGGAGGGGACTTCTAGTGTTCGTTTTATAAGCAGACCGTGTTATTTCTGCCCCCTCTTTAAACAACAGTTACAGCTATTGTCAGGAACAGTCCTCAGACGTGCATCATTTAAGAAAAGCAAGACACGGAAAGTGTCAGCACACCTGTCTCAGGTAGAGCTGAGACAAGCGCGCTCAGTGAAAGGGACGTGGCTGTCGCTACGTTACTGTCAGCACACCTGTCTCAGGTAGAGCTGAGACGAGCGCGCTTAGTGAAAGGCCTGTGGCCATTGCTATGTTACTGTCAGCACACCTGTCTCAGGTAGAGCTGAGACAAGCGCGCTCAGTGAAAGGGACGTGGCTGTCGCTACGTTACTGTCAGCACACCTGTCTCAGGTAGAGCTGAGACGAGCGCGCTTAGTGAAAGGC
>JABJVR010001485.1:30807-56375 GCA_025773905.1 Chitala chitala
ACTGTCAGCACACCTGTCTCAGGTAGAGCTGAGACGAGCGCGCTTAGTGAAAGGCCTGTGGCCATTGCTATGTTACTATCAGCACACCTGTCTCAGGTACAGCTGAGGTGAGCACACTCAGTGAGAGGCACATGGCCCTTGCTGCGTTACTGTCAGCACACCTGTCTCAGGTAGAGCTGAGACGAGCGCGCTCAGTGAAAGGCACATGGCCCTTGCTGCGTTACTGTCAGCACACCTGTCTCAGGTAGAGCTGAGACGAGCGCGCTCAGTGAAAGGCACGTGGCCCTTGCTGCATTACTGTCAGCACACCTGTCTCAGGTAGAGCTGAAACGAGCACACTCAGTGAAAGGCCTGTGGCCATTGCTGCGTTACTGTCAGCACACCTGTCTCAGGTAGAGCTGAGACGAGCGCGCTCAGTGAAAGGCACGTGGCCCTTGCTGCGTTACTGTCAGCACAATGCTGGAAGACAAAGCTGTGTTCGGCCTTTCTGCTAAATGAAGACGGCTGGGCATGTGTCCACCCCCATGTTAAATTACGAGGGACTGATCTTGTTTCTTGAGAAGCCCTTAATAGTAGGGCTTTACAGGAGCACTTGGATTATGTGTTAATGGTGACAGTTTGACAGGGCATAAGACGACTCCCACCACTGTAGCAGACAACCAAACAGCTCCATCAGTATTACTGTTTATTTACTTTGCTGACCACACTGAGACAGGCAAAGTGAAATGTGATCCAGCTCATATAATAAGCAGTGTGACTGCCCAGCCCAACACACATCCTCTAAGGGTCCGTGCCCCTGACTGTAGAAATGACCAGTAGGTCAAGGCGATCTGTTCTTGCCCCAGATCCACGAGAGCGAGGAGTACCACCGCAGGATGAACGAGGACAACCTGCAGCACGCCCCAGAGTTTGTCATCAAGCCACGCTCACACACAGTTTGGGAGAAGCAGTGCGTTAGGCTGCACTGCACCGTGACTGGCTGGCCAGAGCCACATGTCGTCTGGTGAGTGGTCCTGGTTCTCCCAGTCTCTAAAAAAAGTGACAATTATTTAATAGAAAATCATGCAGTAATGTGGCAAATAGTACTGTTTGTATTATGTATAATGTTGAGTAAGCCTGTATAATGTTGAGTATTATTTTTAAACTTCTACTTGGCCCAGAAACTATAAACAAATGATAACAAGACCAGTTGTGTAACCACTCTCCTGTCTGCTAGCTTGTATCAGTGTTTTGGACATTGTTTTGCTGCAAAGATTATGAACAGTTAAGTGCCATCTCTGGGCAGCCAGATGTCTAGCAGCAGAGCTGTGAGGATCTGGAATTCCCATGAGCTTAATCAGGGAATTTTTCTGGGAAGTGTATCTTCTGTCTTTAAATGTCTCCACACTTTGCAGCCAAGTTTGTATTTTGTATTACCTTTGTGACATGCAAATAATGTTGCAAGGAATGATCGTTTTTATGTTAATCCAGTACAGTTTGCATTTTAAAAGTCAGACAAAACAGTTATTAATGTTAAGCACCGCAGTATTTAGCTTGGTTTATTTTTATCGGGTGCCTAAGGGAACCCAAAAGAAGACCTCTTTGACACTTACCTTTCTCTTCCAGTTGCAGTCCCACTCTTGAAGCTTACAGCTCATTCTCATCTCTGTAAATCTGATCTAGATGTAGTTCTCCTTGTTAACTGTTTTTGTTCTATACCTTCATTCTGCATTCTTTTCCCTCCCTTCTGTCTTCTTTCACAACCAGGTACAAAAATAATGTCACTATTGATCCTCTTGCCCATCCGGGTAAATATAAAATAGAGAGCAGTTACAACGTGCATTCACTGGAGATCAACAGGTAGGCAAGGGCCTCTGCTCTGTGTCTTTTCCAGTGTGCTTCTGCTGTGCTTTCAGGACATCCTGGAGATAAAGATCCATCCTAAGTTATATCCCCTGGCTGCCACCATAAATACTTTCTGAAACAAGCAGATGGCAGTGGCATGTCAAGTTGTCATGGCAGCACCATCGCACCACTAACACAGATCACTCACTACATTCGCGTGGGGCCCTCTGTTTTCGTCCTTGGAGCCAAGGGGAGATATGTAGTCAAGTGAGGCTGATTAGCACACGACAGTGTGGTGGAGGGGTCTAGTCCTGCACCAGAAATCAGTGTTTGTAACTGGTCCCAGGCCAGCGTAGGTAAAGGCCACAGTTGGCCATACCATATTCCATACTCCAGGGTGGTATGTGGTCATGGTTTTTGCTGAGCGTCTCCTCTCCCCTCCCCTTTGTAACAAAGAGGTCATCTAATTATACCTCAGTGACTCACTGTCAGAATTCTCCCAAGATAAAGGACCGAACTGTCAGCTATTGTGACCTATTTTCAGGCAGGCCAGAAGTTGTTGTTGATTAACAGTCAGACTTTTAAATGCTATGGATAATACAGTGCAGAAATTGAAATTGCTTATGCGTTGAAAAGACACTGACACCATTTTCAGAGCATGTTTACTGTGCTAGCACATGTATGTAACATCTGTTAAAGCAGTTCAGGATCTTTGCATAATATTTTAAAAGCTCTGCTGTCAGCTTCAAGGCAAAATATTTTTCTAGCATAATATTTTTCATGGGGCTCAAAATCTGTAGTGGTGGCCCTGACTATATCACTTTTATGGTGTACAACAATAGTAGTTTACAAATTTATATTTTTTCCAACACGTTACAATTCCTTTCCTACAATTTCATCTTTTTACTGATTATAACTTCTGCCCTGTTCTATCAGAAGATTAGCAGAAATGAGGAAAACTCCACATTTCTCATAGTTACATTCCACAGACTGCAAGACTGCAGACATACAGACATGCCTCATGCGATCATGTGACACACATTACATCATCCAGCGTTCTATTTATTCCACTGAGCGTGTAGTTTTTGCTACAGTCCACAGTTATGGGATACGTTACGGGTGTCTCACTGTAGATGATTAATGTGAGTTCAGCACTGAGCAGTCACACGCCCCCTCTCTCCTTTCAGATGTGATTTTGATGACACCGCTCAGTATCGCGTATCTGCCATGAACTCCAAGGGAGAGCTCTCTGCCTACGCCTCCATCGTGGTCAAAAGTAGGTACTTTGACATCAGTAAGGACACCTATTATTTCACATGAAAGTGTGAACTGCAGGCAACACCATATTTGTATTCAGAATGTCAAGGATGCCTGAATTCATTTGATGTGCATAGATCAAACAATAAATTTTGGTTACAAAATGGATAAAGTACCAAAGAAGTCAGTAACATGTAAGATATGAACTTACAGGGGACAGGCATAGTCCTGTTTGATCGGTGGATCTCAATGAAGTCAGTCTGACACGTGCCGATGATGGCCATCTTTTCTCTGCATTCCATTAAAACTCATACAGTTGTTTTGTCATTTACAGGTGTCCCTCCAGTTATGTTTTTTGGGTTGTTTTTCAGCCAATACACAAACATCTGTTGGTATTTAATTTTGTAAATCAAGTTTTGTGCTGTTACAGCTCTTGGCTTTTCATACTTAGATTTTGATACGTGAACCAAAAATTCACAATTACAAAATTAAAACTTGAAGCGCTTCTGAAAAAAGTTACACAGATGGGAATAATGTACTTTGGGTTGGTGTACCATCACTTGTTACTAGTTGATTCTGTTCACTCTGTGTGTTGTAAAAAAAAAAGTGCAATATAACAAAAACTAAATTCCTTAAAAAAATTGCTCACAATCAACTCTCATGCAGGGTATAGTATAGCTGTCCTCAGTTACCATTTAACACGCGTGTAGTAAGTAGAGCACATAAGACAACGTAATGGAATTTTCAGCACTGTGAATAAAATTTAGCTGTAAACTGTAACATATTTAAAACATCATTATATGTTTGATAATTAGGTAATTTGTGTATGACGTGATATGGCTTGCTAAAATCATAGGTTTTTAAATCATAATATTTTTCAGTTTACACAAGGTTTATAGGAACCCTGTAATAATGTAAATCAGGGAATGTTGTATTTATTTTACAAATTTGAGAAATTAATTTTGAAATTTATTACTAAATTGCCATGTTTTGCATTACCAAGTGAAAATTGTACAAGTTGCATTAATTTTTGCATGGATAATTTAGAAACACACTGGTAATTCCATGACGTATTTGTGTTGCTGGCTTCTGAGTGACACTGTAAACCCCCAATATGGGTTAATACGAGCTGTCTGTTGTGGGAGGTGAGGTCTCCATGCCTTTCTTCTTTTATCACTATACATGTCAACATTGTGTTTGTCATATTACTGCAGACAATGCTTGGTTAGCAACACAAGTGCAATATTTCATTAAACATTATAGCTTTTGTTGAGCTTCATTTATGGGATTGCATTGTTTAAAATATACCTGAACTACAAGACTGTAAAATTTTGCTGTTTTTTGGATTATGTTTATACTGCCACTGAAATGGTGAGTTCTGATTTGAGTTTCTGTTTCTACTTGAAGGATTTAAAGGAGAGGTAGATGAATCCCTTCCAGTGCCCAGGCAACGTAAGTTATTATTCAGCAGGAAACAGAATTCCGTGTGTTCAGAATCAGCATTAAGTGTTTTATGGTGATGGAGGACACCAAGCATGCTTATGGCAGTGCAGATGGATATGTTACCCCCACACTGACCAGGAACATCCACAGCTGCACGCTGTCCAATGATGTTGGAAAAAACGCAACTGTGTTTTCAGTACTGAGAACTGTGTGTGAGCATGCAGTAACAGGGTGTTACCATCTGAGCAAAAACTGTAACAGTCCCTCCTTGTGTCCTATGTGTATTATGTTGTGTTGGGACCTTGTGTTGATGTGGATGTTTTCAGTTCTGTGAGTGAAGGACTAAGTCTTAAATGGGATTTGTTTGCTATGCTAAGTGAATATCAAACAGAGCATGAGTCATGTAGCATTTCATAATGGAAACACATTTTATGTAACCTGTGGTTGTATGCAGCAGCACCATAGAGGGGTGGAAACCTACAATGATTTCAGGGATTTGTGGCTGACAAAAATTAAAATATAGTATGACTGTCTTTCATGACACCAAACATCTGTAGTGGTGCCCCTGGTTGTATGAAGAGTTTTTCAAATTTTATTATATATAATGCTATAATGCTTTTACTTTAAAATTTGATGAAAAGCACTTTTGGAGAGTTTTGTTTGATAAGACATAGTTTAACACTTCATAACTTTTACAAATTCTTTCTCATCTTCACTTCTCAATCCACCAAATTAATATGAATTGTAACATCAGTTTTTTCACTGTTTACTTGCAACATGTGCATTATTATAAACTGCATAATATGTTGTTTTTTTGGTGCTCAGTAGACAATCTTGAGGTCTTTTTCCCCTGGTTATTGTCAGAAGCTATTTTGATAAACTGAGTAACAGACATGAAAAACACTGGCTATCTTCTCATTTCAAAGAGTAGTTTTCCTTCTTTTTCATGTGTTTTTGCTTTATGTCCATGTTTCTGTAAATGATGATGAGTTGTGATCTACTTGGTTTCTTTTTGCCTGAACCAAAATGCCCATCTGCTGTGGTATGCTTCTGTTTGTGGAATGGTTCAAATGCAGTCTTGAGCAGATGAAGAAGATGCCAGATGCCCACTTCTGTGCCCTGTTGCCCCATTCTTCCAGGTGGCTTTTGCTCTGAATATGGCATCACCTTTGAGACACACATTGTGGATAAGTTTGGAGTGTCATTTGGCCAGGAGGGAGAGACAATGAGTCTAGGCTGCACAGTAATCATCTATCCAACCATCCAGCGCTACCAGCCTGAAGTGGAGTGGTACAGAGATGGTAGGTGGAGCAGAACATCAGCATCGCCATCAACAAACACATTGATGCTCCATCTCTGACAGTGATGCTGCAGTGACTGTTTGTATGGGTCATGTTGATGTGTGGAGATCAGTGAGTGTTGGTCATGTTGATGTGTGGAGCTCAGTGAGTGTTGGTCATGTTGATGGGAGGAGCTCAGTGAGTGTTGGTCATGTTGATGGGAGGAGCTCAGTGAGTGTTGGTCATGTTGATGTGTGGAGCTCAGTGACAGTTTTCCTTTCTCTCTCACCATTTTATGTTCTGTAGATATTCTCCTGAAACCATCAAAATGGACACACATGCACTGGAGTGGCGACCGTGCCACACTCACTCTCACACACCTCAACAAAGAGGATGAAGGCCTGTACACCCTGCGTGTCACCACCAAGTCCGGCTATGAGACCCACTCGGCCTACGTGTTTGTTAGAGGTGGGCTTGTGTGTGTTTGTGTGTGTGTGTGTGTGTGTGTGTGTGTGTGTGTGTGTGTGTCAGGTGTCTCAAAGTTAAGTAGCAGTGTAATTGTTGTTGAGTCTGTAGTTTGACATAGAAACTGAGTTGCCTATGTGCTTTTATTAATTGTGGAAGTGATGAAACAATGAGAAATGAGTTATGGTGCTAAGTGTGGAGATGCATGAGCATGATGACTCCTGGACACTTTATACTAGATATATGCTGTCAAACATGATCATTTATAAACTCCAGGATCTGTTCTCAGTTTGTCTGGTGCCAATTGTTTGAATTTGTGCAGAATAATAGCACAGTAATGCATTAATGTATTTGTAAGTGATTAAAAGTGGTTACATTGTGTCGCTGTGCTGAAAAGGAAGAAGTAAAAACCAACAGTGCAGCAGCTTAATGGCCTGTGTGGTCCATGTTTGTTTAGCTCAGCTTGGCTGTGCTTGGGTGGACATAGCAGAGGTGCTCTGCTCAGAGCTGCGCATGGTGCCTTCTGTCTGTCACACTTTCCATATGCAGTGTGTTATTCAGGTGGCAGGTGGCCCCACCAAACAGATGCGTCTGACCAATGTCTCTTATCTTTATACACACACACACACACACACACACACACACACACACACACACACTGGGTAATGGATCTGCCATTGCCACCAACCACAGTGTGTGTGTGTGTGTGTGTGTGTGTGTGTGTGTTGGGGGGAGTACTTTGACTAACCATGGAGTGCTGGAGTCCTAAGGGTTTTAGAAAACATATTTAAATTAGCACCTGTTTGACATCTGAAGAAGTTACAGAGGAGGGCTTTTGACAACCAGCTAAATGCTAATTTGTTCCAACTGTGTCTTGTTATGTTTTGTCATTTAAGACAAGTCCAATTGCTCAGCTCTTAGCTGCTCCTGTCTTGCTCTCAGTCAGGGTTTTTCCTCCTCTGCATTTTACAGGGTTTCTTTTTGCATTGGCTTTTTAGGCTTTTTGTAAGGCATGATTTTGCAGTCTTATGTTTCAAATTTTAATAATAGATTTTTTTTTTTTACTTAATTGTGAACTGAATTATTAATTGTATTCTAAATCCCTACTAATGTCCGGGTAATGAGCAAGGCTACCTGAAAATCAGCACTCACTACAGCCAACCTAGGACACATTGATTTTAGGTTCAAGCTTGCTTACTTGCACATCTGCACAAATGCTGGAAATCCCATTGTACAATTTGGGAGGAACTGATTCACACCCCCACCAGAGCTGTTGGTCAATGTAGAAAATTAAACTAATATTTTTTTATAATATTAATGAATATGTATATGTGTCCTTTAGAACAAACATCATTCCATTATTTTTGACACACTAAGATCAGTGGTCCAAAATGCAAAAAAAAAAAGAATTAAGTCACTGGTCCATGGTAGTGCTGTCATTGGTTGCTAATCCCTTTTAAAGAAGACATTACCATTTACAGTAGCTAATAGTGTCCTTTTTCCTGGGATGTCCTGTGTTTTAAGCTGAAAACGTAGAGTGATACTGAACTATGCAGACGCAGGAGCCTGACATCTCAGTATCTCCTCAAAGAGAGCAGTTTCGTTGCTTTTTGGAATGATCTGCATGTTAAATTAATTAAACCCACAGGCTGGTACAGCTCCCATGTACACTTACCTTTGCCCTGAGAGGCAGCGACTTTTAAGATCCCTGTAATGACTTGAAAAGCTGTGGTTTGATGCAGTCAGCGTTGGAGACCAACACTCACATGCAAAAAATATTTCAACTCTGATATGACACCGCCCTTGTCTATGCTTCTTCTCATTATCGTGTTCTTGGTGTACCGTGCCTTTAAGTGATCAAACACAGGTTAGATTTCATTTAAAGGTTACAGCCATTTCTAATTCTGTCATAGTACGTATGGTACTATGGTACGTAAGTTACCTTCAAGAAATATTAGTAATTCATATCATGTGCTGCAACACTGCGTACCGTTACAAGATCTGTCTGTAGTATGGAGCACTAATAAATGGCTGTGTGTGTGTGTGTTAGATGCTGATGCAGAGCTGGAAGGAGCTCCAGGAGCTCCTCTGGACGTGCAGTGCCAGGATGCCAACAAGGACTACGTCATTGTGACCTGGAAGCAGCCAGCTGTGGACAGGGGCAGCTCCATAGTGGGCTACTTTGTGGACAGGTGAACTGATACCACCACACCTGATTTACTCACTGTGTTCAGAACCATGAGTGGCCTGATCTGTGGCTGTTTCAGTAAAACGGAGGTCCTCTGGCATGCAATATATCTTCCTCAGGTGTGAAGTGGGCACTACTCATTGGATCCAGTGTAATGACACGCCAGTAAAATTTGCCCGATTCCCAGTAACGGGCCTGGTGGAGGGGCGCTCCTATGTGTTCCGGGTCCGAGCCGTTAACAAGTGTGGCATGAGTCGGCCATCCCGTGTCTCAGAGCCCATCGCCGCTATGGACCCTGCTGACCGTGCCCGCATGAAAGGTGACTTAATTGACCTTTGACTGACATGTTAAATATTTTGGTTTTTACTCCCCCTCGCCAATGCTACACTTAACCCTTACAGAAAAACCCCCCTGTGCACCTGCAAATGTGATATTTGTACTTTTCAATGTCCAAGGTCACACCTCGGCTCCATGGACTGGGCAGATCATTGTCACAGAGGAGGAACCTGCAGGTCAGAGTTACAAGTACATTTCCTCCCACATCATTTGATACTCGACTCTGTTCAATTCAGTTTGTGTTCTGTAGTGTCTTTCTCAATGCTGTTGTCCTAGAATCCCAAACAGTTTGTCAGCAACAGCCATATTCCATAGCCACAACCATATAACAATTGGATAATTTTTATGTTTATAAAAACAGGTAAGAAAACCTAAATGTCAATGCTGCAACAATAACCCGAAATTATAGTTAATAATTTATAAATACAGCAGTTTTTTTATTAGTAGATTTATTAACATTTTAGAATTTTTTTTTTAATGTATATATGACAGGTTGTGAAAAGCCTAGGGAGAAAGTTCCTTTGTTAAGTTATAGAATAACACGAGACATTCTGGAAGGTTCTCTGTCTGATTTGGCTTGTGTCCTACCAGAGGGCGTCGTACCTGGCAAACCCCGTGAACTTACTGTAACCGAGGCAACCAAAAACTATGTAGTACTGAGCTGGAAGCCACCTGGACAAAAGGGGCTGGAGGGCATAATGTACTACGTTGAAAAGGTAAGAGAACATTTATCCTCTGTGGCATAGTTCCTTGGTTTTAGTGTTTTACTTGAGCATTCATACCGGTGGGCATTGAAGGAATGAAGGTCAGGTGCTATAATAGGGGCCCGTGTCCAACACATACTCCTTCTGAGGTCATCTCCTGCAACCATGCCTCTTGTCACTAGTTCACACTTTACTTCGATCAGACTTTGATGACAGTATGTTGCATACCTATGCTGCCCCACTTTGTTCCAGTGCGTGGCAGGCACAGACAGCTGGCAGAGGGTGAACACCGAGATCCCAGTCAAGTCGCCGCGGTTTGCCCTGTTTGACCTCTCCGAGGGCAAGTCGTACCGCTTCCGTGTGCGATGCTGCAACTCGGCTGGTGTCGGGGAGCCATCAGAGCCCACTGAAGTCACTGTGGTTGGGGACAAATTGGGTGAGTTCTGCCACAGCCAGGGGTCACTGTAGTCAGGGACAAGGTGGGTTAGTTCTACCACAGCCAGGGGTCACTGTAGTCAGGGACAAGTTGGGTTCTGCCATGCCAGTTGGCCACATAAGGGGCCTGAGACAAGTGGGCTAGAGCTATGAGGTAATGTTTTAGCACTTATAATAGTGCATGCTTATATCAACCTTACTTAAGATCTCAACTGTAGCTGTATTTCTAGAGTTACATCACAGGAAGTACCAGTTATAACAGCAGTAGAAGTAATTCAGTGCTTAGTTGACTGTTCAGTTGTAGACAGTAGAATGTGTTTAAGACAATTCAGGGACTTGAACTGCCAATGTTACAAGGGCCTAGTCCCAAGTCAGCTAGAAAACAGCTCCCCAATTGTAGCCAGAGTGTGAAGAGGTCATATTTTTTAAAATCCATCATACCAGTTCAAATTATGTTTTTCTTAGCTACTTTTCTTGAAAATATGCATTAGCTTGTAGCACATGTGTGAACATGCATAAGTACTGTTCCAGTAGACGTAAAACACAATCTGACGATGCCGTAAGTTTCCACAGTGTAAGAATTTGACGTGCCTGACCCCTGCAGACATCCCCTCATCCCCGGGCCGTGTGGTTCCTACCAGAAACACAGACACATCCGTCGTGGTGTCCTGGGAAGCCTCCAGGGATGCCAAGGAGCTGGTGGGCTACTACATACAGGCCAGCGTGGCAGGCCAAAATGCTTGGGAGCCCTGCAATAACAAGCCTGTCAAAGGCAACAGGTACAGCACACACAGGGGAGGGAGAACAGACACAACAAGAATAACTCAAGGACAGGTAGTCCTTGACTTACGATGGAGATGTGTTCCCATGACCCCATCCTAACTGTAAAATATTGTAAGTTGACTGCGATAGCTGGTGATCACGTGCGATGACTGTGATTGCTTTTCCCAGTTCATGCTTATTTATAATTTTAAATTTCTGCTCCAAAGTGCTGGGTTTCCTTTTCTTTTTTCAGTACCAACAGGAGACATACTTTGGCATTTGGAAGATATGCTTTTTTCACTAAAACCGGGCTTTGAAACATTAAAAACACAGAAAAAAATACATGCTCTAACACAGAGACAACTGTACTGTGTTGATCGCTGGTGACAGTAAGGCATCTCATAGAGCGGGAGATGCGTACATCCCAGCAGCGTCCCAACATATGCGTTTGCCTGCCGCTCGAATCATAAAATATTTTTACAGTTTTGTCTTATCGCTATCATCATTGTAAGATCGAAAAATTGTAAGTCGAATTATTGTAACTTGGGAACCATTTGTATCTTTCTCTCTGATCAGAGTATTCAAGCTATTCTTTTTGCCCAGGACTCTCTTTATTTAAGGCAGCAGTTTTCTCCCACCCTTATGAGCTAATGCTTTTACATGTCTTTTTCTCATTGTGGTTTGCACGTTATGTCTGTAGGTTTGTGTGCCATGGCCTCACAACAGGAAACAGCTACACATTCAAGGTGCGAGCTCTGAATGCGGCTGGGCTCAGTGACTACTCACAGGAATCAGAAGCCATCGAGGTGAAGGCAGCTATAGGTGGGTAAGCACCAGAGACTCAGTAAACAACCTCAGACTTTTAGTAACAAGGCTAGTCTATAGCAGTAGTAGTCTAGTGTGTAGTTTGTATGGTCAGATCTGTGTATAAAATGGTTTTGTTTGAAACTTTTGGGTTTCCTGAGGCTACAAATAAGGTCTTGTATTTATAAAAATCTCTGTGATTTTAAAAGCATTAGGTAGTTTGTTTTACTGTAATGGAATGAAACGTTTTCAGTAAAATAGACAAAAATAGTGACTAGGTTACTGCAGACTGTAGTCAGTAAGTCTTAGTCAGTAAGCAACAGAATGTTTTGTATTACCAAAGGGTACCAAATGTGTTGAAACGCTGCTGTTTTCTTTGTATTCACCAATACCATGTTCACTGCTCTGTGCCATCAGCATTGCGATCACTGCCCATTTTCTCCCATGGCTCAGTTGTGCCCTGCCCACTTTGTTGTGCACCACACTTCTTTTTCACACAAAACCACACTGAGCACCCGTCCCTCCTGTGTCGCACTCTCACTTGGGTGAAGGACTTGTAGACTTCCTCTTGTTTGGGTCCAGGTGACCCAGCGTGGTGGTTACAAATCAACCCGCCTTCCGCTCTTTGTTGCACTTCCACCCTCCACAACATCACTCGTTCTAGGAGCATGGGCAGCCTGGTTCTCCCTTGGCGTTCAAGGTATCCCTTCCCCTTGACAACCCTGATCTGCACAATGCGATTTGCCTTTTATATATATAACCATTGGAAGAGTCCGTAGGAATAACGATAGTAGAGTTTGCATTGCATATCAGTTGTTGTGGACCGTTTCTCACATTTTCAAACTTTCAAAATCAGTTTGCTCACTTTTTGAAGTTACTGAGTTGAATCATTCTTCCTGTGGACTCTTTGAAAATACTAGCCTAAAGAGGTCCTGCTAATATACAAGCTAGTGGACATGAAACATGCTAAATAAAAAACACAGGGGCCTCGTGCAGGGTTTTTTGGCTGTTTGAAACTGGTGACAGTCTAACAAAAGAATGACAAATCTGTTTTTTAAATTACCGGTTAAAAATAAGATCAGATTGTCTGATAATGGGAGCTATTTTTTAAAAGATGCAGTTGTAAAGAGATTAGGACCAATTTAAACACATTATTTGGGCTCTATTTATTTATTTATTTATTTATTTATTTATTTTACTTTAAGTCATGCATCTGACGGTCTAGCTGCTGTACAAGTTTTGAAGCAGCAGTCTGACTAGTCTGACAGTACAAACTGCAAGACCACTGAGATTTGACATCTCTATCGTGCTTTGTACTTTTCTAAAGACATATTTGAAACAATAAGGTATTTTTGTAGCTCTTTGTAGAATTTGCAGCTGGAGGATGGTGTTTAGGATAGCTGAAATATGATAATATGCTATGCTTTAGCTAGGTTTCTGTGAAGATGCATAACTCATTGAAACCCACAACCTACTCAGTCAATCTGTTATTCTAAACCATGATCCTATATACATTGTGCTAATCTTATATATATATATATATTTATGGTGTTATAAAACATGTTGCTGTTCCTCGTTGTTACAATAGCAACGTACTTCCTACAGCTGAAAAACACCAAAAAGAATAACCAAAATCATGCTGTATTACCTTACTTTTGGTAAATTGGTAAAACAAAGTACTTATTTGTCAGGTGACACTTTACAATTAGCTGTTTTCATGAAAGATTAGCACAAAGTGAGAGCACCCTATGCCACTCCGCATGCTTCTTAACCCAGATGTCCATGAGACCATCTTGTCTTCATTTTTATGTTTGCCAAAAAATGAAGACCTACTTAAGTCCTGGTGCTTACTTTTTAATCTCTTCTACTTTGGTATTGATTTGATAATGGAACTTGAATGGATCTTTGTCTAAACGACTTTGCTTTTTTACCTTTCTCTGCTATTCTCTGCTAACTCCTGTAGGGGGCGCTGTATCTCAAGGTGTGTGGTCGGAGTCAGGGGGTAATGCAGGTGGACTAACTGAGCACGTACCCCACCGGGCTGGCAAGCATGAGCCCTCCCAGCTTACCCCCGACACGTTGCCCCCCTGGCACTCCGTGACTGGAGGTCAGGCCGGCGCCCTTAGCTCAGACTCAGTAGGGTCTGCAGTGAGTCAGGAGCCTGATGCAGGCAAACTGCACATGGCCCCAGAGCTCAGTCGAGCGGCCGTGGGGCTCGATGAGCAGGACCTGGGGCTCAGTGGGCTGGCCACAGGCCAACGGACACGTAAGTCTTCTGTAGACACACAGGCCCGGTGCAAGGGAGAGCAGCCAAAGACAGACTCCGCAGGTGAGACTTCCACACACTGAATTAAAAAGGTGGACCCATTTATGTTTATATCTTTTTTTAAATAAATACTGTTTCTTTTTTTGTTTTCAACTACTTCCATGTAAACATTTGTTTTAATATGTAGGTAGCAATTATTATATCAGTGCTGTTTTTCATCAAATTGAGACATTGTATGTCATGAGTCAAAAACACCTCCATACACATCAAGCATGGGGTAAGCAGACCCTCTCCTCTGCACATCTGTCAAGAGAAGGACAAATGCACAAGATAAATATCCCCCTGATGTTGCGGTGTTTCACCCCTCATGTTCACATAACAAGTACGATCACAAACAAACTTGCAAAATTCCTGATAGTTGCCAGTTGTCTTGGTTATGTCAACCTGGCCTGTCTATCTAGCTGAAATCTGGGGGGGACTGGATCTTAGCTGAAACTCACACACACACACACACACACACACTTGCGTTATCAAGGGGACAGTTCATGAGGAGTGAAATACCCAAGCTGGCTTTGTCAGCATCTGAACTGGCAGGAAGTCCTGTTAAAGGCAGCATATTTACACTTTTGGTATGATAAAAATTCAGTGTGTGTCAGGAGTAATTTTACAATGGTGGATTTGAGGAACAGTGTGGAGTTTATTAGTACAGTGGGGAGCTCAATAAAGTCTGTAATTCATTCAAACTCCTGCAACTTTATAACAAAATGACTTAATGACATCTGAAAATCTTATGGAGAAAAATAACTATTTGGGTGAGTAAAGTTTATATAATACAGGTATTCTGTATATTTTTACAAGTTAAATTGTATTAAATATTGAAACTGGTGATGAATGCACTAATTAATGGCTGCCTTCTAGCATCCATTTTTTGGAAATTACATATGCAAATTTTATCTATAAAGCTGTTAGTATTGCGGTTCAAAATATTGCGTAGCACAGCAGAGAACTTTTGTGGCCTTTTACTGGGAGTGGTGTTCTGTGCTGCTGTAAACAGGTAAGGCTGAAATACTGTCTTTTGCTGTTACTAGTCTGGGTCTTGGTCTGGCATGTAAAAATATCACTGGGTGAATATAACACGTTGAAATGAAAGAAACTCCTGGTTGTTCAAGTGAGTTTATTAAGGTAAGTATTAATCTGGAGCACACAATGGTACAAAATTTTAAATTGAAAAATGTTCTTAACAACCATTATTGGGTACAGTCCTTATTGTGATGATTATTATGTTTTAAAAGAATTAATATAACTTCACAAACTCATCTCCAAATATTGTTGGGACAACTGTATGATATTAAAATAAGACAGTTATTTTTAAACCATGCAGAAGATCTGTTTTTGATATAATGAGTAGGGTTAAGAGGAATCATTACTCTCCTGTGATGAAGGAAACGTTTATTGACAGTATTATGGGGCAAAAAAACCACTACGCTGCTGTGTGCCACCGTGACACCCCTCCCCCCACCCGAGCATTGTGGGGGGAACAGCATGCTGGGAATCTGCTTTTGCTTAGAATGGCCAAATCCCAGCAGACCAGTCAACATAAAAATCAATCTGAGCTTTCAACAGCACTTAGTCTGTAGCTTTCTGTCCCCCTCTTAATAACCACTTGAGAAAAAAAAAAAAACATTATGTGCAGTAAAATGGTACTACGCACTGAAAGTTACATAGTGCATCTCCTGTTCTGTTTAATTGCCCTGGATTCCTGTGGAATACCTTAGATCATCAACCAATGTTGAACTAAATGGAAATGAGTTGTTGTCGGTAATTGCTGCTCATGTTCTTTCAGGAGAGGTTAAAACAAGGTTAAGATTTAGATGTGCACACATTCAGCCCTCTGGTTCCCTTATTGTACGTATATTTACATTGTGGCTTGTCAGTTAATGATACATTTCCCTTCAGTCTAGTGATAAACACCTTGAGTGTGGCACATAATATTTAGTAATTATTTTTTGACATCTCTCGAGGAATTATGGGTACTTCCAGCACAAATATGTTACTAAATGTGAATTATGAGGGAAATTGCATAGAAAGTTGAGTAAATGTAGTTATCCAGAATACTATACACACCATTATTAGAGAGAAATGGGAATGTTTTAGCAGGACAAGAACACTGCAGACACTTGTGATTTAACAGATAACCAAACCAGACTTTGTACCTCAAAGTGACCTGGTGAGGGTAGCCCATGCTGTGTGCTGATTAAGTGTTTTCTACCCCAGCATCCCCTGCACCTCCTTATGACATCTGTGTGCTGGAGAGCGTTCGAGACTCTATGGTACTGGGATGGAAGCAGCCGACTTTCATTGGCGGCGCTGATATCATTGGCTACTTTGTGGACTACCGGGAGGTGGTGAATGGAATTCCTGGGAAGTGGCACGAAGCTAACATCAAGTCCGTGAGCGATAGGGCGTACAGGGTGAGGTCCACACTTCATTTTCATCTACTCAGGCCACCTTACAATGAAATATCCAGCTGTATGAACATACAAAGAGGATGTGACCAATAACTGCAGTATGCTAAATGGCAATTTGCAAAACTGCACTTCAGTCATAATGGCAGGCCTTCATCTTGGGTAACAGAAAAATTAGATGGGCTACGTTTGTAAATTTAAAAACACCATAAAACATATATGGGAAAGACCTGTCCTGTATGCGTGGACACATTTGTTCCGATGTTACTTTTACAAGAAGTAGATGTTTGAATATAAAACGGATATGTTCAAGAGAATGTTCAGCTACCTCCACTCACCCGTGTCTCTGCCCATCAGGTGACGAACCTAAAGGAGAACAAGCTTTACCAGTTCCAAGTGCGTGCAGCAAACATGGCAGGGGTGGGCATCCCCTCTGCGCCTAGTGAGACATTCAAGTGTGAGGAGTGGACCATCGCTGTTCCAGGTCTGGTACCACCTTCTGAACGCTTACACTGACTTTCAGGTATCCTCCATTTTCATTACGTCAGGCTGGGTAACACTAGTGTGTAAACTCCTTATGTCTGGGTCTCTCAAAGTACCAGTCACTATCAACCCACGTTGAGTTAGTGTCTTTAGTCATACCCAGAAGTGGCTGCTAGGTCCACACTGATTTGGGCTATTGTATGTTTACACTTTAGGTTTTCTTTAAAACCCCTTTTATTGTGATAAAACTGCTATGGACCTATAACAAAGGCCTAAGAAGTAGCCCCACAAAACAGGGATAGATTACAAATAAAACATACAGTACTTACAGTACCACTACTGCTATGAAAAATATACTAATTGTGATAATTGAGCTGTGTTTGTGTCCCTGACTCACAATGGCTGCTGTACACCCACCCTGTGGTTATAGGCCCACCCCACGATCTCCAGGTGTCCGAGGTCCGCAAGGACTCCCTGCTGCTTCTGTGGAAGCCGCCTGTGTACCAGGGCCGTGATCCCGTCAATGGCTTTTATGTTGACATCAAGGAGGCTGAGGCCCCCGAGGAGGCCTGGAGGGGGGTCAATGAGAAAGCTACCAGCAAGACGCATATGAAGGTGCACACAACTTCCAGCAGAGTGCTGTAGAGGGCTGTTTTACGCAACTCCAGTAAAATGTCCTGACGCAGAAAGACATACAGTTACTATTTTAAAGCCATGTAATCAGCTTCTTTGTTTGGCAGGTTTTGATACTGAGGGCTTTAAAGGCACAAAACATAGTGTCGTGAGCTGGTAATGAAAACCAAGATCTTGTTAATGAAATGACTGACAAGGCTTAGAATGACAAGGTGTACCCCCCCCCCCTTTCTGTGCACAGATCAAAGAGCTCCAAGAGGGTGTGTCCTATGTGTTCCGTGTGCGTGCCCAGAACAAAGCTGGCGTGGGTAAACCTTCCCAGGTGACAGAGGCTGTTGTCGCAGAGACCCGCCCAGGTGAGCCCGCTGTGTATAGGCTAAGCAGAACATGCAGCCCAGGTCTTGTTATAAAAGAAGTAAGACATTGAAATATTGATGAGAAATATGTAAAAAATGACAAACCAAAAAGATACTGTAAATTTTAAATGTTACAGTTACTGTATGCTTTTGGCAGGAAATAAAGTAGCATAAATATAGTATACTGTGTGTACATATAAAGAGAAAGATTTACATATTATGAACAGTCTTATAACCCTAAATACCCTAAATTAATGGCAAACCAAGTACACAGAATTGTGATGCAATTGGTACAAAATCAGCATGTTCAGGGACACTTTTCCTTAGGCACTAAGGAGATTGTTTTGGAAGTCGATGACAACGGTGTGATCTCCATGAACTTTGAGTGCTCTGAGCTGACGGCAGAATCTAAGTTTGTGTGGTCTAAAAATTATGAGGAAATTACCGATTCCACTCGCCTTGCTCTGGAAACCAAGGGGAGCAAGTGAGTTCTGCTCATTTCTTTTTATGTGATCCTGACACCCGAATCCATTGAAAATTATATTAAAAACAGGATAATAAGTTCTGTATCATAGATTCTTGTTATTATAATAAGATGTTGTGTACTGTCACATTTTAGTGTTTCAGTTTTCGTTTCCGTTGGGACTGAGGTGAGGACCTTGTTATTAATTCACTATCAAAAACACATTAGTAAAAACGTGATTGATATCAATAATATACTGAATTCTTTTTTCCCCACAAATGTTTTACAAGGATTGGTATAAAACACACAAAATAATCACATTTTAACATGAGGATATTTGAGTTCTATGGTGTTAGTCTCATACAGGCTAATGGGCAGAAGTCAGTATCACTACATCATAAAGGCAGTATGTGGGACTGCTGTTGGTTACGTGTGGGGTTCTGTGTATCCTGCTGTTCTCAGGGCAAAGGCCACCTTTGTGAGTCCAGACGTGGACGACCTGGGTGTGTATTCCTGCATGGTCACTCACACTGATGGGGTTGCTGCCAGCTACACCTTGACTGAGGATGGTAAGTGATGGGCACCAGCAGCCCATGTTGTTCTATGTGGTCTGTGTTGGAGAAGCACACCTCACGTGAGGTTGGAGAAGTACACCTCGTGGGGTTGGAGAAGCACACCTCACGTGGGGTTGGAGAAGTACACCTCGTGGGGTTGGAGAAGTACACCTCGTGGGGTTGGAGAAGTACACCTCACGTGAGGTTGGAGAAGTACACCTCGTGGGGTTGGAGAAGTACACCTCGTGGGGTTGGAGAAGTACACCTCACATGAGGTTGGAGAAGTACACCTCGTGGGGTTGGAAAAGCACACCTCACACCTGAGAGCAATGCTTCCTCTGCCTCTGTACTGATGTCTGCAGTGGCAACAGATCAGTGAGGGTTGTGGAACAAAACACCAGCAAGTTGTGTAGCTGTGAAGATCATGCAAAGCCACTAATGCTGTCATTCTTTTCTCACAGGCCTTAAGCAGCTGCTGCAGACCAGTCACGATCACAAGTTCCCCAGTGAGTACGGCCTCTGCTTCCGCCCTATCCTCTCCTTCAGCCCGGCTCTACATGGAAACATGCTGGCAGGTAACGGCGGGCTGCCTGCTGCTCCTTCTCCTCAGTTATTCCGCTCAAGTCGGACCTGGCCGTGGAGCTGCTGGAGAAGGGCAGAGTGCGCTTCTGGCTGCAGGCTGAGAAGATCTCGGGCAATGCCAAAGTGGACTACGTGTTCAACGACAACATGCTCAGCTCTGGAGAGGTCAGCCACCCCAGCTGAAGCATCAGCACAGCACTCAGCACATCTGAGTGGTGTCAGGACCACAACTCCAAATGGAATAAATACAAGAGTACAAAAGGACAAAAACACCTACGTACTGTGTGGCCCCAACTTACATCATCAACAGAATTCTTTTTTTCTCTCTGACTGACTGACTGACTGACTGACTGTGACATACACACACACTCACACACACACACACACACACACACACACACACACTCACGCATGCACACACGCACGCGCGCGCGCGCAAGACACAAAGCCCAGTCTTTCCACACCTACAAGCACACTGTCACATTTCCTATGAAACACACCCACTGTTATGCACATTCTTGTTCAGAAAGCCATTCCACACCTGCCAGGTGGTGTGGATCCACACCAGGTGTGCTGAGTTCTTGACCCATTGTTAAGTACTTATTCACAGTCATTACTCTGGCTGAAACATGAAGCATGCTCTTAAACTAATTACTTTTATTGCTGATTAAAGGGTAAGGATTAGAATGTTTAACACATGCAGTAACAGAGTTGAAGAGTGTGATGTGTGATGTAACATTTCAGTCATTTTAAAAGATACAACTGTTGTATATAAAGCAAACATTTAGGTTAGGGTAGGATGCAGTTTTATTGTCATTTTAGCTGTATACAGTCGGTACAGTACACAGTGAAATGAAGCGTCCCCCAGGACGCCAGCTATTACATAAAACAACACAAAGGACAACACATAACTACTAACAGAATATACAGGGTGCAAAGACAGCAAGTAGTAAATAATATAATTAATTACTGATAGACTATATAGTGAAAACAACAAGATGGAAACATAACATAGAAGGCAGATAGCAGCCCTGACTAGACACAGGTCTTTGCAAAGTACACATTTCAATGTGTTGTGTACAATAATCATAAAAGTGCAGCAGTGGGGTGTTGGTGTGTGTGAGAGATCAGTCCAACCCTGAGAACTGAAGAGTCTTGTGGCTTGTTACACAGTCTGGCCATTAGGGCCTGGATGCTCCCAGTACCTTTTGCCAGATGAAAGATAATGTGTAACATTGACTTAACACACTGTATAACCTTCAAAAAATGATGCACTAGCATTTTAGTTTGATTTTCATTTCAAATATGACAGTTTCCTTATTATCAACATAAAGATGGGTAGAGTTAGCAGGTCAACAAGACGCACGATGCATTCAAACATTCTTGTTAAACAACAGAGATGGCTAAAAGTGGAAATTCCTGTTTGTTACTGAAAGATACTATCTCAACACCCTTCTGTTTTGAAGACTTTTATGACTGACATGCATCCATCAATCCTTTCTATAATTCCTTCCTAAGGGGAACATATCCAATAAGGATATTGAACGTTCGCAAACCTCCTTTGTAACTGCAGGTAAAGATGTTGAAATGAACTGAAAGCAACAACCCTTGTTATGCTTTTGCCAGAAATACAGGATGAATTTTGACAAGAACACAGGAATCATCGAGATGTTCATGGAGTCTCTGGCGGCCTCGGATGAAGGGACGTACACCTTTCAGCTGAAAGACGGAAAGGCCACCAACCAGTCCAGCCTGGTGCTCATTGGGGATGGTATGTTAGGGCCCACCCTTCCCCACCACTGTTTGTTAATTTGCAAGGTCTGCTTTCACCGTGGTTATGCATCTCATTTCATTGGTTATAGGAGAATGTGAAATACCGACATGAACTGAAAGCGGGGTGCAGTTGGGGAATAAAGGCACATGTTGAGTGGCATTACAGTATTGCCACAATGAAAAAGGCAATGGCAATAAACTCAGGGCTGAATAGAAGAGCAGATATGAAGGCTGGAAAGGAAAGCACAGGCTACCTTGTGAAGAAGATCAATCCTTTTTTGTGCTTCTTTAAGTTAAGAAGAAACATGGCATAACAACAGCTTGAAACATAACCTTATGTTCTGAAGAAGTTTCATATCATTTTGAGCATGGTTTCTTCTAGTTTTAGGCCTAATGTTGTTTAGATTGTATTGTAATAAGTTAAAGTGGAAGACATTACTTGAACGTGTCGTTTTTATTTGAAAGTACCTTTCAAAATCTGCAACCTTATTGCAAGTCAGTGGATGAGGTTAGGTTTAACAGCACCAGCAGGAGGCAGTAAAAGACTGTGTTTCCTGTCCATTTTTTGAGTCATTTAACCGCATATGTTTTCAGTTATAACTCCAGTGTATTACAACATGGATGTCATATTGTCATATTGTCACTGACCTCTCCTTCTGTCTAGCAGCCATTTTCAAACCTCACCTTGAATATTAACATTTGCCTGTGAAACAAAACTTTAGCTGTCAATTTTGTTTTACTGTGCATCTTGTTACTTATCTCTCTTGTCCTGAGTGGTTCCTGGACGTTGCTCACAATGTCAAACTTATACCTAGATACGAAAATTAATATTTTAAATTTTCAAGGCAAAGGGTGCTGTTTTAAATTGTAAAAGTGATATGAACCAAAATCCAAGTGAAGAAAAGTCATCGTTGGTGAACTTTTATGTATGACACATATAGTGTATTCTTGGCCATGCTTAAAAAAAAATCAGATGAACCTTTCTGTACATCCTGACAGTTAACATAACCCCCAGGATGACACCTATTACCTGTTTTTGTTTTTTCTATAGTGTTTGATAACCTCCGAAAGAATTCTGAGTTCCAGAGAAAAGAGTGGGTGAGAAAGCAGGGTAAGAAAATGATGTGCAAACCTCCCCCAAATTGTGCTTCTCAACTTCTAGTCCTTGTATTTCTGAAAGAGCTCAAGTGATCAGTGCATATGGCGTTTCCCACAGGGCCTCACTTTGTGGAGTACCTCGGTTATGAGGTCACCCCTGAGTGTCGCGTGGTGTTGAAGTGTAAGGTAAGATGAGGTAGCACACCGGCCTACAGCTGCAGGACAGCACTGCTGCGTGTTTAATGTGTCCGCTGGGTGTGAAACCCAGCCGCAGCCTGCGCAACAAGCAAAAACTGCATTTCTTTCCCACACTGTTGCATCTTTGTGTGTTTTATGAGAAAATAACCACTGTCCAACCTTTTGGTCTTGCTAGGCAGTTTTTGTCATAAATTGCCATAAACGAGGGCAGTAATTTAACTGTCAGTCCTACACAGTGTGTATGTTTTGGTGAAAAGGAAAAAAATAATTCAGCAGAAAATATCTGTAAACAATTTAAATAATGGAGTGTTTGTGTGTTAGTGTGGTTGTCATCAGGTAAGGCAAGTACTAGCTAGTTTTTTCTGGGGTCTGAGGCACATTCCTGAGGGAAAATTCTCCAGAGGATCCACTATGCATGTTAAAGGGGACAGAGTGGTGGTGAGGCTGGGATACTGTTCAGGCTGTCCTTTCTGTCGCCCCCTGCAGGTGGGCAACGTTAGGAAAGAAACCGTGGTCATATGGCAGAAGGATGAACGTGAGCTGAAAGTGGACGAGAAGCTTTCCTTCACTGAAGGAGTGTTGACCCTGGAGATGTCCCAGGTGAGAGGTCACAGGGGCATATGTATAACAGTCCCAATTCACATACAGTCCCAAAAGAGACCACTGTTCATGTTTTCTCTGATAACAGAGGAAGTTAACAATATCTGGAAATGGATCCATTTATGGTCCTTTCTGACTGTATTTTTTGAATAAGAGCATAAGAATATGAAATGTTCTCAGTGCTCACACTGCTGTTATGGACTGACATTCATTCACTTCAAGGAGTTAGACTTTAAAACTGAGTTGATCTAATTAAAATTTGAGTCATCAGTTTACCACAGAAATATTAATAATATATAGGTAATTTGGTATTTCAAAATTGTACATTGTTATATATCTGTTAATTGTAAGTTTAAAAACAGCTGGGCTAATTGTGTAATTTCAACAACATTTTTGTCCCTCATTTGAGATGCTTCGTAAGGAACTGATGCTGAGTTATTTTGAATGTACCACTAATAGACCTGGATGATAAAACATAGTTTCTGATGGTTTTATCATTGATGTGTGATGAACGAGCAGAACATTTGGCTGAATCGATCTAGCAAACAACGTGACTTTTACCTTTAAGCAGTGCTGGCATAAAGGTATTCAGGTAAATGTTTGTGCTGCATGAGGGCATTACTGTGGCATGGGATCACTGAAATTGGAGGCCATGCATTTCTGAGGAGCTTTTCTGTGAGCTCGGTGCCCTCTGTGCTCTTGCCCCGGAGTGTTACAAGATGTGCATGTTGAACGGAGGTGATCGCTAACTTGCCGTACATGTCTGATTGCAGCTGGCTACTTCTCGAGCCCCAGGGACAGAGGGAACAGTAAGTCCCAGTGGGAACTTTCAGAGATGCTGACTTTTTGATATTCCCGTTGTGTTGCTGTAGCTCGTGAACGCCTTTCTTTGTGCTTTTTTTGTGTCTGCGAGTCCTGCAGCACCTGCGGCAGGGGAGAAAAGCTTGTCTTTTCGGAGGCTTCACCTGTGGTTTCTTTTCTTTTTGCGCTAAATGTTAGTGGTGGGGGTGCACTGAGTCCAGCTTCTCACTCCCACCTCTGTTTACCCATCCCTCAGATTTCCAAGAAAGACTCAGGCATTTACCAAGTCACAGTGAAGGACGACAGAGGCAAAGATACCTCGGTGTTGAAACTCGTTGATCAAGGTACCATAGTCGACTTCTATCATATTAACATTTAATTAATAACAAAATAAAAAATGATGCAGTATTCAGCTACACCAAGTCACTTGTTTCTTTTAATCAAAACTAAAGCAGGTTTGCAGGTAAAGGTGATGGAAATACCAGTCACCGCAATGGCTAAAACCTTTTAAATTGCCAGTGATCCATCATAGATCAAAAGTGGAGGCTATAAGTCCTGGAAAATACATTTGCTAATCACCAGGCAACCTATGACCCAGAACAGGATAAGTGGCTGGGTAATAGATGGATGCATAAGCATTTATTGTTATCTTAAGAGGCTTCATAATGTTGAACAATAAGAGTATTAAGTGTTTCCTTAATGTTTTTCAGGTTTCAAGGATTTGATGAATAAAGTGTTCAGTGTTATTGGTAAGTACATTTGGGTAAAGAATCTTCCATGTTTTGCATAACTTTGTAAATTTTAGCTTTCTTCACAAGTCAGTTTTGTTTTTGTTTTTTTTTTTTGGATAAGGTTTTTTGTGGTATAATAGAGAGTTAGGACCCCAAAAACATGACTATACTTGTTATTAGCCAGCTTCTAATGTACTTACAGATGTTAACAAAAATCATATAAAGATTTAGTCCAGCCCTCGTCTTGTGTTAACATCCACTTTATTTCGGTTGTGTTAACGGGTCAATTTTGACCCATGTTTTAAATCAGCCATAAAATACCCTCAAAGCAATAATTTATCATCCAGTGTTTTTCTTACCTCTTGGTTACCTTGTTGGGCTTTCTTACCCATCAAAACATTGGTTTTAATATTTTGGTGTGGCCCCCAGGGGCCTTCCTTTTGATAGCATACCTCTCGGGTCCAAGTTTTAAAAAATGGTAAAATGAGCCTCAAGAGTCAAATGAACCTCAAAAACTGTTGTTCTGTTACCTGACTAGTACTGAGAGGTAGTAGAAAACATGTCTTAAATAAATTTATTTTATATATTTTTAAACTTTAATAATATTAACTATAGTAACATCTATGGTGTTCGAGTCAGTTGTGACCAGGATATATATACTTCAAAAAAGGCAAAAAAACGTATTTTCTTTTCATAAATTAAACTTTTAAACACAGAACATTAAAAGCAGCACCAGTAGTAATACAAAATGTAGATTTGCAGGGAGAAAGAAACAACAACAAATGAAGCCAATAAAACCGATAGAAATCAATGGACAGCATGTGTATATGTGTGTATTTTGGTGCATGTGTAGCAAAAAGTTACACTTTTGTGTGTTTTTTGCAGACATGTATTGTTCTTCTAATGCAAAAATGCTTGTCTTTCTGTCCTTCTTACCAGGGCAGACCTGACACCTCTTTCTTTTAGAAATGTCAGGTGGCCGTAGGTGCAGTTGTGGTTGTGTCTGTGTTGGTTGATGTTGAGACCAGGCTGGCTGCCTAGGATGCTGGCTGCCTAGGATGCTGGCT
>JABJVR010001486.1:0-19068 GCA_025773905.1 Chitala chitala
AAAAAAATGAAAATAACCAGACTTAATACAGATGAGAATAAATAAAAGATGACCAAAAAGTGAATGTCAAAATACATTTCAGCATAAGTCAAATAACCAAGATCAAAACCTTGTCACTCATAGCAACCACCAGCAAACCAGTGCAACACCACTACACGGCAGTATAAAAAGGATGAGGAAGAGGAGGCGCCTCCTGTTCCTATGACAACAAGACTGCGTCGCCAGGCTGAGCAGAATCGAGAAATGCAGGAGAAGGCAAGGATGTTGAACTGGCATGATAGCCCAACTGCCACTCCTCCCACCAGCCCCAACCTGTGGACAGTGGATCAAGTCTGGGCCTTCATACACACCATGCCAGGTAGGGGCGGGTAGCGCAGGTGAAGCACACGTTTCCTGCTTAATGTGTTTCTCATCGCAACTCTTCTGGTTAACATTCCATTCTTGGAATGTGGTTAAGAGGTTTATGTTGTTTGCATTTCCTTACCACAAAGATGCCCAGTATTCTGCCTTACTAAGTAACGTTCTTTTTAATCCATGTAGTAGTAACTCAGGGCCCCAAGCGTACAACAGCTACTTTCAGAACTACCTAGGAACCCAACTAGGGTTCACTTTGTTAGCCTTCAGTGTAAAACAGTATTTCCAGAATATTAAAAAAAATACTCTGGAATATGGGTTATCCAGTTCATTTTGTCCCTAGATAATCTGAGAAGATCTTTAGAAAACATTTAGTAATACTTTAACAATGGACGTCGTCTGTTACATTTTAAACATATTACGTAATACTGCACATACACAACTAATACTAAAACTAATACATAGCAAACTACTAAACGGGTGCACAACTCATGGGTGTATACCTCTGTATCATGTTCCAATCTCTTCACATCTCTATACTTCTTCACCTAAGGTTGCCAGGACATTGCAGAGGAGTTCCGCTTGCAGGAGATCGATGGGCAGGCCCTGATGCTCCTGACTGAAGACCACCTAGTGGGGGCCATGAAGCTTAAGCTGGGTCCAGCATTAAAGATCCATGCCCGTATCAGCTCCCTGAAGGGCACCTAACCAAAGCTTGTGCTTTTGTTAGGTAAAACCTCACTTCCCAACAAGTCCATCCCCCCCACCTGCTAAACTACTCCAATGTATGACTTAAGATGACTTTCTGATCCTGAGTATTTTTTAATTTTATTATTTTTAAAATTTTATAAATTTTTTTTTTATTATTGGTCCTATTTTTTTATCACTGGTCCCACAATGAGGAAATTCGTTCTCTGCATTTAACCCATCCCGAGGGGAGCGGTGGGCAACCGGTCACATATAGTAACTGGGGAGCTAGCGCTGAGCGTCTTGCCCAAAGACACACCTAGCTGTGCTGGGTTTTAAACTGGGAGGCTTCCGTATCCCTGCCTACCCACTGAGCCACCAGCCCACTTTAGAATAGAACAGAACTCCAGGTTTGTGTCCCTCAGATTCCCCTGGCTGACTTGCAGAAACTATAGCAGCTCTGAGATTCAGATGACCATTAACTGACTAGAAAACCAGATATTTAAATGGTTCTGGTGTTTTAGCTAACTGTAAAGGTTAGAAGGTGGCATGCTGACTCAGTGAGTAGCATTGTTTCTTCACAATACCAAGGTTGTGATGGGTGTAAATCTGGGCCTGCATGTGGCATTTAGACATTCACCCCATGTATTCTGGTCCTTACTAAGCAGGCAGATTTCTACATCTAAACTGTCCCCAGTGTGAAAGTATTGCAAAAGTGTCCTGTGTTTATCTGGCAGCTCATCCATGAGTCCAGGCCCCACAAACTTGACAAGGATTACTTGTTTGAAAATTAAGAAACAACTGTTGATTATTATTGATCCACTAAGAATGGCTGTGAGCCCTATGTATGGTTAGGTGTTTTTACCCATAAATAATGCTACACAAATCAGTGCAGAATTATATGATTTATGTAGGTCTTTGACTTTGTGACTCCATGCAACTTACTGATCTAATAGAGATCTGTGCCTTTTATTAATTACTAAAACGTTTCTTAAAGCTGGAATGTGTTTTTTTATTTTATTTAAATTATTAAGATTAGTAAAATTCTTTTATAAAACCACATCCATGTTACATTCTGAAATCATGGTACAGTAAAAATGATTGATAAATTTTATTTTACATTTCTTATTCACTATTTTTTATTTATAAACAAAACTCAGCCTGTTCCTGTTTCTACAGTTTCAGCCATTGTGTAATCAAACATGGAAGGTAAATAAAAAAAATATGAGCACTGAGGAGGCAAAACATTTTGACCACCTGTCCAATATGCTGTTGGTCCTCCACGTGCCACCATCACAACAGTGCCCCCCCAAGGCATGTACGCTACCAGGCTGCTGAAAGTGTCCCGTGGTACCTACTACTAAAACGATTTGATTTAATTTATTTTTATATAGCGCCTTTCGCTACAATGTGCCTCAAAACACTCGTCATTCATAGCAACTAAAACATCAAGCAGCGGGTTCTTTCAGTAGTGAAAATTGAAAGATGTAGTTGGTACGCATAGGTTATTCCATCTTATATCTCTGATTGGTCTGCGGCTACGCATCACAGTGTGCTGAACTGTGTGCTGTGATATGTTTCTCCCATAATCATCCATTAAAATTTTCTGCGACTTGTGGCACTGTAGCCCAGGGGGGACAATCACATATATTTTTGATCTTTTTATCGGTTTCTTCATAAGAATCACTTAAATCATTGCTGCTGATTCATAATTCTTTGTCACTGCCACCTGTCCACCTTGTGTTGATGTTCATTTATTACAATTTGTGTACAATTAATGATTACTGGTTTGAATTAAACACCACGCTGATTTATCCAGATATGTTCTGCTCTGATTCTGCAGTTAAAGTGATATTGTAACGTGTGGTTTATATGTTTTGGTACTGATCTTTAAGCACAAGAGTGTCACTTAACTTTCTTCTTTGTAATTCTTATTTTCTCTCAATAAATTAAAAGAACTAAGTACATACATGTGCAAATGATCAGGAAGAATGTGCAGAAGGAGCAATGTAACTGAAATTTAATCAAGGTAGTTGGCAAATTATACATATGGCTCTTAAATTGAGTGAATTGGCTGAAACAAAAACCTGCTCCCACTGCAGCCCTGCAGTACCATGATTACTCACCCCTGCTGTAACCCTTCTGTCGGATGTTACCAGACGGGATAGCCTCTGTTGCCCTTCTGCCTCAGTCAGCGTTGGGTGCCCAGCACCCTGACAGTGGTGTCTGGTTTGTCCCTCTTCAGACCACTGTTGGTAGGAACTCACCACCACAGACTGGGAGAACCACACAAGCTTTGCCATTTTAGAGATGCTCCGAGCCAGACATTCGGCTGTAACGATTAGGCTCTTGTCAAAGTTGGTCAGGACTTTGTGCCTGTGTCACATATTCAACACATCAGCTATGAGAACTGTTAACTTGCTGTTTAATGACACTTATTTGATAATGTCATTCATTTTACCTGCGTGGTCATAATGTTGTGGCTCATTGGTCCACATTGAGCCAAACTTCTTCAGGAACATAACAGGGAAATCTGATTAAACTTTGAATAAATATAGTACTGCTTTCATTTATGCCTTTTTACGTCACTCATACACCTTACAATTGTGGGTTGGGGAATATGCAGAAGTAAAACAAATTTTAAAATAAAACATACCACTTATCCCCGCGACCCTTAACAGGATATGCGGTTTAGAAGATGACTGACTGACATACCATTTAGGTTAAAGTTTTTTGTTTCACTGGAATATAAATACGTGTTGATCATTTGAAACGTCTCACGCGTGCGAATAAATTAAAACTTGTTTTGTATTTACGAGTTCGATATCAATTGGCTCTGTAAAAAAATATATACATGTTTTGCCAAGTTATAGCAATACGTCAGAAGCAGCAATTCAAGTGGTTGCAGTGCGGGTCACTCGCTGACACTGTCCTTCTGCTTTCCGATACCGCATATCTTCTGCTTTGCGCATTCGCTTATCGCTGCAAGCAAAAGTGCGCAAGAGTCTCGATAAATCAGTCGTCTGCTTCGGTGTTGGTTCCTGCGGATAAATTGAGTTAGATTAACAGTTAGGTCAATGAATGTTAATCTTGTTCCCTTTTCAAAAAGACAAAGTGTTTCTCCAATAAACACGATGTATTTATAGGAGGGAAAGTACGGTTCTTTCGATTCATCACAAAGCGATGGAGTTGTTTAAAACGGGGTTTCCTTTCTGCATCACATAACGCACACCAACAGGTGGCAGGAACGATTAAGAAAATTCTCATTTCCAGTTTCCAAACGATTTTTAAATTTTAAAACGCACCATGAGCCATTTTGTAAAATAGACACTTATAATCAAAACTGAAACAGCAAAAAAAAAAAAAAAGTACTGCTAAGTTTTCACACAGCACATATTTTCAAGATTACCCAGCGATTTCGGCTGAAAATACCCTTTGGAAACTCTGATATTGGGAGTTAATAGTTTAATTAAAAACTTGTGTTAAAATTGTATAAATTTAACAAACTCAGATGATCAGTAAAATTACTTGGAAATACTTGCAAAGATTAAATAAAAATATAAAGAAATTAAAATATAAAGAAAAAGCTCATACACGATCAAAAACTTTTAGCTATTCTCCTAAGCATTTCATTGGCTGAAAGTTCCTGGAATTTATTTTCCCCCCGACTTGAAGGGTGGAGTATAAAAGCAATACAGCTTTTAAAAATTGTTTTAGAGGCATAAACTGGGTACTGGAAGGCTCGCAGTACAACGGAATTGCTGCAAGGAGTCACTACAACAGCTTCTTTGTCTTGGACTTCTTTTTGCAATATTTTTTTCTGAAATTAATTTCAGTTTTAGTTTTATCTGTGTTCTAATATATTTAAAGTCGTCCATATTTTTAAAATAAAAATCCGTTTGCCATGACAAACACCTGCGTGCAGTTCGGAGGGTTTATTTTAACCTGTCTGGGTTGGGTTGGCATCATAATTGCGACCGCCACCAACGACTGGGTGGTTACCTGCAAGTACGATATGCATACCTGCAAGAAGATGGATGAACTTGGCGCAAAAGGGCTGTGGGCAGACTGTATCATCTCTACGGCGCTATACCACTGTGTAGCTCTCACTCAAATTCTCACCTTACCAGGTAAACACGTTTTACCACACAAATTTAATTATGGCTCTTACCCGTCCGTATCATCTAATTTTGTGAAAAATATGTAGATGTCAGACTTTCACCAGACTCCGTGTAGACTAACCCCAACCAATATATTTAAACTACAGTATATGTTAAAGTTATTTTCAAGAAATACAGTTGAATATACCTGTGTTGTGTATTTAAATTTAATCTTAAAGTTAATGCTTCATGTTAAACTGCAGAAAACTATATAGGCTATTATATTCCGATAACACGTGAAAAACTTGTCGGTCGTTGAGCTGCGTTAACTTTATTGATGCAAACGTGGTATTTAATAGTCTACTGAAGTCTTTGATATTATTTGGTTACATTTGCATTCTTAGCGTACATCCAAACATCCCGCGCGCTGATGATCATCGCCTCCATCCTCGGCCTACCTGCCATTGCGCTCGTGTTGATGGCGATGCCGTGCATACGCCTGGGGAACGAGCCCGACGGCGCCAAGCACAGGCGGGCTGTAGTGGGGGGGATTCTGATTCTTATAATGGGTAAGTATTAACGAGGGCTTTGAAAAGCTGTTTCTCAAATCGTTTTGCCAATCGTTAAAACGTTGAACTGATAAATATGGTTTTAAATCCTGATAGGCTGTTTTCCGCCCCAGGGGTCCCCTGTCGCCGGGGAGGGAAGGGGTGTTGGGTGTGGGGTTCTCTCAGATGCCATGAACTGGGTGTCACCCTGGAGCAGTGTGGATTGATAACAAAGTACATAGATTTCCTAAATCCTGTTTTGTAACAGGAAAGGGTAATCTATGTCAGGTTTAGTTTAAAACAAAGGCTTTCCTGTGTCAGCAGCTTTAGTTGGATTTAAATATACGATAAACGAAACCGTTCAACTGAGTATACAGATTCGTTTAAAAATGAAGACTAGATTGTTCCTGCTACTGTACAATATAAGCTTTTGTCTGTACATAAAATAGGATTGCATGTGCTTCATGTACAATTTAGATTCTGAAATGTAAATTTCTTACATTAGAAATGTAACATATAGTATTATAGTATTACTTGAGTATTTCTATTTTATGGTGGACTATAGTTTTCCCAAATGCCTTTTGAGCTTCTTTTAGGGGTGTTTTTTATTTTCATGGATTGTAAATTATGATCAGAAGATTAAGTCCCATAATGAAGTTACTGGCATAGTCAGTGTGTCTATTACCTAGTAGTGCCTGTTGTGGATCATGAGGCAGTTTAATAATAATAATGCCTGATTTATATATTATTTCCATCCAGCATTGTGTGGCATCGTGTCAACCATATGGTTTCCTGTCGGAGCACATCATGAGCAGAGCCTTATTTCATTTGGATTTTCCTTGTACGCTGGCTGGGTAGGATCGGTCCTCTGCCTCATGGGCAGTGCCATGGTCATCTGTTGCCATGGGGAATCCAGCGAGCAGAACGAGCAGAGCTTTTACTACTCCAAGCCAGGGACAGTGGTTACAGCTTCTGCCACGAGCCACGCGAAGACTGCACACGTGTGAGTGATACAGACGGAGGGCAGGTGCAGACATAGGCTCTGAGGACTGAATGCACGCCCCACTCCACCCAACTAAAAAAGACTGTGTTCAGTGATCCTGGCAGGTGGTTGTACAGTTGTACATAAAAGCATGAAAAAGTAATAAATGAACTGAATGCAAGGAGTGCCCCTCATCAATACAGTCTAACAAAGACAAAAGCAAAGGTCGTTCAGCACAACTTCCAACTCTGTGTGCCAGGACCAAGATGGTTTGCATCACCTGATTACCTCAAATCCGTGAAAGGGAGGAGCTTCTGAAATATGGGCAGTTGGGAGCTTACCTCTTCGCTGACTCACATTCACCATCAGTGTATCACTTTTACCTTTGTGAGTATTTAATAATGTCTGTTATACTTTGAAATTGCCGTTGGTTCAGATTCATGTTTTACTTTATTAAGTTTCAGTTATTTATTGCACTGTCCCAAGTTGGTAATATGTTGCAAACCATTTATTGAAAGTGCAGCATTTTCTTTCAATTTCTGCCCTTTAAAACAGAGATTTTGTTTGTTTGTTTTGTTATTTTAAGGATGCGATGTATATACCATGACAATAAATAGTCTTGCGAAACATTTTTTGTCTTGTTATTTATAGCAAAGCTTTACAATAATGTAGAAAAACTGCAACTGTTTTAAAATTATAATGCAAGGGTCCAGGAAGGTTAGTTGAAAGATTCCCAGTGATCACACTATGGGCTTCTCGTTATGAGCTGTACACATTGCTGTATGTAGCTACCGCCTCCTATCGATATTTAAAAGTGGGGAAAAGATCAAACATCCACATATTTTAAAAATATCAATGCAGAGAATAAGCATGCTTTTGTGAATTAGGGATTCACTAGAGACTAAAAAAAAATTTAAAATTCCAGATGTCCAGTGCAGAGCACATTCATGTTAGACTTATTTGTACAGGGCCTGGTTTTGATTATGCAAGTTTATGACCAGTGCAGTGTATTTCACTGTGACATGGCTCTAGTGGTCTTCTGATGGAAAGTGTGAACCTTGGCTGCTTGCCAAGTAATGTTCTGCTGATATATTGCCCCCTTGTCAAAGGAACACTTGAACCTTACTGTTAGCAAAACCTTAACATGACAACAAAGGGTGATCCCAACTAAAATATTTTAACAAGGCCATCAACCAGAGGTTCACTCTTCCCAGCAGAAGAACACTATAGTCATAACAATGGGATTAGAAACTGAACTGCAGCATTAACTTTACAAGTAAACTTTAAGAAACCCTCCCCTTACATCAGTCTGGGACAGAATAAGGTATATTTCTTGAATTTTGTCTAAGAATGATTTAAATACAGCATTTTGTATTGTTATGATTTTTTATTTTCCTGACAATTGGCTGTGCTAGTCCTTCCTAGGTCATAAACATAGCCATAATCTTGGCTGTTAAACAGATAATACAACACTAACAACAGAAGGAACATTTTGGTGGGAAAACATGAGCATATAAATGCTATCCTAACACAGTATGCTGCTGTAATGTAAATGTATGAAATATTCAACCTAATCTACAAAGGTCAAATCATTTTAGGGAGGCAGGTCAAATTTCTGCCCTATTTAAGATCGAAAATGAAAAATAAATTGAATCGATTAATTCATTCAAACCACTTATACAGCTCAGTGTCATTGAAGACCTGAAGTGCAACAGAAACAGTGTGCAAGACATGGTACATCCTGGATGGGGTAACAGTCTAATACAAAGAAAGAAACATTTTAGGATCATGTCTGGAAGTTGAACCATGTCAGCTGGACTTCTTTCTTCTTGATAGGAACATTTCGCTATTTATCCAAGTAGCTTCTTGACTTTTGATGAGTTGTGAAACATTCGTATCAAGAAGAAAAGTGCAGTTGACATGATTCAACTTCCAGACAGCTCCACCTGGATGACTTCATCAATATTTTAGGAACATCTCAATTTTTGTGTCTGTAAGGCAATATCAGTTATTTATAAAGAAATTGGTAAAATTTTCTCGCTGACTTTAAGCACGTCAACAATCCAATAACTCCATTAATATATATAAGGAACTTGTGTAAAAACTGGGGATGTTTAAGAAAACTAAATCTTAACACTTTTTATATAAGGTATAGAAATGTGCTTTGGCATGAATGTTTTCAAAGTACTTGTGAGTTTTATGGTTCAAATTGAGATGGCCAGAATAAGAATAAAAATACAGCAATGTTCTAAAGTCGTATGTTCCCCTCTGGGACTACTTCAGTTTTTTCTGTGGATTTCCTATGTGTATATGAAGTCGACAGACATTGCTAACATGAGAATCAACATAATCTGTCATAACATTTCAATTTCACTGCCACACAAAAAATTTAACTGGGCTCAATATCTGTATTTATTGAAACACTCTTTTGACAAAAGGCTGAATTTAACTAGCAGTATGTTTATCCAGTACAAACTGATCAGTGCACATATCCAGTGAACACATCCATACAAACTGATCAGTGCGCATATCCAGTGTGCAAATCCAGTACAAACTGATCAATGCACATATTCTCTCAGTAAACAATTTTTTATCTTAGCATAGGTTCAGCATTAAATTTCACTGGGCATCAAAACAACCAAAAATAATCCAAATCAACAGACAGCTGATAAATCAACAAACTGAAATGTCACTACATATTAAAAAGCAAAAACATTAGTACAAACACACAAAACCTCTTCAGAGGTTAAAGGTGATCACAGCAGTCTGATCTGTAAAAGGGTTTTACAAAGTGCATTACAATACCAGATGCTGCAAGCAATATGTTATTTTAAAAATTTTACAGTGTTTTAAAAAAAGTGTAAGAATTTCTGGCCTTTTTATTGCTTCTGAAAATAACTAGATATTTGATACTTTCATCAACGTGAGGCTAAGAATAACATTTGTATAAGAAATGATTTACTGTGTGGTCCTAAAAAGTAACTCAAAATGTCTCCTTTTGCTGTTTAAGGGTTGTTTCATGTAGCAGTCAGTGTGGAGTATGCTGAAACCTTGCTCACTACAATAACTTCACAATATGTGTGTTTGTATTTAGCAGGATAATTTACAGCTGAAACCCGTGAATCCCCTCTAGTAAGTATAGGTAATACTTTACAATTACTGCAGTTCAACAGGAGTGAGGTTAACTAGGACAAAACGTCTTCTGAAAAAACTTCTCTCCACAAGCCCTGTATATTGCATCTAGCAGCAAACAGTTTTCTGTCAGTAACTGAACAACAGCTGTACATTCTGATATTCCTACCAATGCCAAATAAATGATAAACCAATGAACAGTGGTCACCGTATTATACTGTAAAATGTGGAGTTTACAACACCAACACAAAACAGCCAGCAATAAAATTACATTACATAATAAATGTATCAAAATTTATTTTTGTGTTTTTGTATCAGAAATTTTACAGTAAATAAGCATAAAGTCTGACTGCATCTTCAGAGGCCCTGTTTTATTTTGTAATCCATCATTATATAAATGTATATAGTTAAACAAGTGTAAAACATGTAAAATCATGAAAGACCTGGTTTCAAGCAGTTTTTACACACACACACACACACACACACACACACACACACACACACACACACACACACACATATTCTACAAAGAGGTTCATTCTCTCTCTCCCTCTGTCTCTCTCTCTCTCTCTCAGACAGTGACCTCGATCTGATATCTACAAACAATCCTGGAAAAAACAAAACTGGAAAAGTACAAAAACAAGTCTGAATGGACACAGCAGTATGAGTGAGACACTGTCAATTTCAGCTGTATGTTGAAAGAATACAAAATATTTCCAAAAACAATAATACATTATCAATGTTGGGTTCTGCCAAAATCGCAAGTAAATTTTTTCTGCAAAAATTTTTGATCTTCTAACAAATTCTGAAATATTTCACTTAAACGGAGTTGGAAATTACCTGAGTTTGCTCTAACATTGTGAACAGTTGTTCCCTTAGTGATGTTTGCATAAATGCATTTATTCCAAACAAATTTTGTACCAATTAGAAGCTTTAAAAGTTTGTTTTAATTTTGTGTGCAAAACCCAAATGTACGTTTTTTCAAATTAAAATGGTTTGTATATGTATGAATATCAGAATGCAATACAATATTTTAAAATACAATTTTGATTGTTTAATGTGCACAATGCATTATTAGAAAAATAGCAAGTGTCAAAACATTTTGTAATGAATAGAATATATCTTGAGTAATGTATTGAAAATATTTTTCTTGCTTCAATTACTTTATGTTCTGTACTTTGTAAGGGCTTCCGCTTTATGAAGTACACAGTGTAAAGTATTTTAAGAAAGGACATGATTCCAGCTACTCGTCACCCAAACATCATGATAAAACTAGCAACAGGGAAAGAGAAATGAACATCAACCTTATAAAACAAATCAATTTATACTGTTCCACAGAAAAAATCTCCCATTTCAATATGTAATGCATAAAAGCAGATTTTCTGACTGTTTTCCTGTTCAAACACTTTCTCTGTCTTTAAATATAAAC
Source organism: Chitala chitala (assembly GCA_025773905.1). Lineage (NCBI taxonomy): Eukaryota > Metazoa > Chordata > Actinopteri > Osteoglossiformes > Notopteridae > Chitala > Chitala chitala. The sequence goes on from JABJVR010001486.1 coordinate 11,233, forward strand.
CTTTGATTTGGTGAACCAACTTCTCCAGCACTTCTATCATGTCAACATTGTAGCCCTAAGCCCTACAAACACAATACCAAAAAGAAATAATTACTGAAGTGGGAAATGCAATTATACTACATTTCACACAAATACATTTACTGTGTCAGTCAGAGACTCTAAACGAAATGGCTTACCATTAATAATAACCGTGAGCACAGACAATCAGGACCGTTTGAAGTAACAGATGAAAGAGCACTGAACTGAATAATTAAGTATGCAGTGTGACAACTATACATGCCTAGAGCATGAGTGACAGAGTCAGCAAATATACACTCATGCAATAGGCTCTGAAGCAGTTTAAAAGCAACTGAGTTGTGTATTAAGCTGTAAATTCATTTGAAATCATACAATGAATGTGTAGTAATGAGAACTGCCAGGTAACGGAGTAAAAAGAGACAAACATGGCAGGGATAAAAAAATCTACTTAATTTTTTTTGGTTTGTCTTATGACCATATCTGACAGCTAAATAAAGCCTGATCACACTTCTGAATATATATCTGTCCAGAACAACCCATTTTTCATATGGTCATAGTTCAGGGCTACTTGAGGGAGCAGGAATTTGCCCTTCCCCCTATGAATACAGAAAGCAGGAAGCAGCTGGCTCAATTACTTGTATATTCTCCACACCACTGAGACACGTGTGTGTGTGTGTGTGTGTGTGTGTGTGTGTATGCATGCCAGTGCATCTGTGTGAAAGTAAATAATAAGAGAGGCATATGTGATATAATGCATACACGTCATAAACAAAATAAGATGACCCACTGGAGATTCCACAATTTTGAATGTATTTCAAACTGGTTTATTAAACACTATAACATTTATTGTCCTGAGCTAGAAATAGGGGTACTGCTGTGCTACTAGGTGTATCATTGCATCTTCTGAACAACTGTGCACCTGTGTGTAAAATTTATAGGGTTCCGAAGTCATTTTTACTAGAATAGAAAGTCGAAAACAAAAATAGAGAGGAAACTGTTTTCATAAGGGATTAGATTTGCCCACCCTTATGAATTAATAAATTATTTACTAAGTGCTGCCAGAGCATAGGACACATTACGTAGCCCCATAGATTGCTACCTTATGACTGGTAAGACCTGCCATCATCCTCATTCCAATACTCCTGGTCCACCGAGTACTGGTTCTGGTACCCACTCTCCTCTGGGGCACTCCAGCCCTGGTACGGGCTTCCATCGTCCTGCGGGTAGGCATCGATGTCGCCGTGGCTGTCTACATTATAGCTGTCATCTACGCCGGCGTCGTAGCGCTGGTAGGAGCTGGCGCTGACCTCCTCCACTCGAGCCTGCAGCTCCAGATTGCTGTGCCACATGCCGTAGCCAAAGTATGTCAGGAGGCCTGGGGCGGGCAGTAGGGTGAGGGGGGTCATCGAGAAAGCAGAGCGGCAGAGTCAACAACCACTGTTTCACCCAGCTCAACATACCTGCTGTATCCATGCCTTGAGTAAACTTTGTTTCTCTATTTGATGAAGGGAATGCTCTTGAATTTTAATGTTTAAAAAAGGAATGCTGGACACGTACACCTACCCCGGACTTACCGACAAAGCACCAGACAATGAAGCGGATCCAGGTGATGCGTGAAAGCTTAAGCATAAGGTAGACATTGACCAATATGGCACAGGCAGGCACCAGAGGCACACAAGGTGCCATGTAGGACAGCTTCTTGGGGTTCTCGGGCTGCCGGATGATGATGAGGATGAGGCCAGCCGCGACCAGGATCATCATTACCACAGGGAGTGCAACCCATCCACCTGCCATGTGCTCTAAACTGAAGAAGACGAAGGCCAAGACGAAGAGCAGCATTACGCAGGTGGTAACAGTGCGCCCTGTGGCAGGCGTGGGGCGGTCTGACCTGCTAGGCAGGCCCAGTCGGGGGCGTGCGGCATGGTACCGTGAGCCCAGAACCCGCTTCAGTACTGCTGTACAGAAGCCATCTGAGCCTCCTGCCTCATCGTACAGCATCTCGCCATCCCCTGCTGACGGCAGATTCTTGGCTCCGCAGGCATTGGCAGCTGTGCCGTCATACTCATCCTCACTACCGCCACCCTGGTACAGCGACCCGTCTTGGTGCCTTATCCGGTCGTCCCTGCCAGCGCCCTCCTCATCAGCAAGGGTGTCGACATCAGCGTCCGGCTGATAGCGCAGGAGCAGCACGCACACGGACACCAGGGTGTAAGCCAGCAGAGTGCCGATAGACATCATCTCAATCAGGTCCCGCAGGCTCACCAAGAGAGCCAGAGTCGCGGCCAGTAACCCTGACACAACACACGCCACCACTGGAGTCTCAGTGTAGGGGCTGACATGGGCCAAGAACCTAGGAGCACACACAAACATCACAAAACCCATACACAGTAAGAAAAATAATACACTAACACAGTTATTCACATATACAATAATGTATGTCATCACAATAATGTACACAGAGTAATGCTTGTGTTACAATAACCACACATGCATGGAGCCCCTGAAGACATACAGTATAGACACTCAAATATTTACAGCAAGAGGGACTATCAGGCATTCAATTACCTAACTGCTTGGTGACTAGTCAATGAGTTCAATGAGTTTACCGGGCCTCACTGTTCATTTCACACAGGAAGCACAAGGGTCATGTTCAGGGCTCACTTTCATCATCAGCAATGATGACCTGCATCATTCTAACAAACACAGGACAAGGTAGAATTTCCTGACATCTGTTCTACTTGAGTGCCAGACATACAGACAGCCAGTACTGGCAGACAAGCTGTGTGAGGAAGGGGCAGATGCGTGGCATAGGGTGGCAACATAATGTCTTGTCTCCCCAGTAAACAGCCTGACACTAATAAGCAATGTTCATAGTGTTACTAATTTAAAAATAATATTTTTCTGATAATATTCCACCGATTTGACATGACAGTAGCAATAAATTCCAAATTCGCCCCCCCCTCTTAGTAAAAACATGGTTGCACCCTCTGCTTTCCCCACCTTCCACCTTGCCTGTACCTTGCTGAAAGGAAAAGATTTTGGGTTCTTTTTTCAAAAACTGAAAAAAATATATAATTTGGAGACCAATACACAATATCATCGTGAGTCATGTCCACTGTGCTGATCTACTTAAGGTAAAAAAAACCATGAAAATGACAAATGCAGTGAACAAAATTGAGTACGCTTACATTTCCAGTAAGTGACATTATCATATCTATATAAACTACCATGTTCAGTGCGCGTTTGATAATGGCATTATGTCTAAAGTTGGCTGGTAGCTGTTAATTTTATCTGCAACAATTCAGTTTATAATGTGTCCTTCACTTAAAAGTTTATTACCATGATTTTCAAAGTTTGTACCCTTCAGAATAAAAATGGATTACAGTAAAGTCCACTTAAGTGAATCACAGTTAAGTAGACATTTTGCTTATGAGGATTGCATGTATTCTCCCATCTCCTAACACTGATTGACATCAGTGTATACACAGATATCATAAAATTACTCACTAGCCACAATGCAGTGTTGCTTCACTTGCTAGTTGCCAGATTCTGAGGCTTGTGCAGCAGTGATGAATGTCATTAGATACTCGCTCATCACGCTGATTTATAACTTTGTCAGATAGTGCCTGTAGCCCAGTCCCTACAACTTCTCTGTTGTCTTATCTCTTAGAAATTATAGACAAGATTGGTGGTCCTCGCAGCTCAGGTTGGTAATTGAGGTGTTCAGTAGTTCACCGAGTTTGGCCTTTAAACTGCAAAGTTTTCATCACCAGATGAGGTGACATCATCAGTGCACAAACTGACACACCCCTCAATTTGTGTACTGATGATGTGACCTCATCTATTGATGAAACGTTTGCAGTTTAAAGGCCAAACTCTTATTAATATCTTATTAAAGGTCTTACCTCTTATAAGTGAGCGGTCATAGTCAACAAGTTAAAATGTATCAGCAAAAGCTTGTAACATTAACAACTATTATTGTTTCTTAATGGTTCTCGTAATGTAACACAAAAATGTTAAGAATTTGCGTTTTCATGCCAATTACATTTTGCACCATCTCTGTATTAGGAATCCAAAACAACAGTTTTTTTTTCCCTAAATTACAAACATTATATTACTTCTGAATCCAATAAAATAACAAATCTGTCCACCCCAAATTGCTGCTTGCCGGCATTTTGCCTCCCCATTAACAGTTCTGGAGGACCGCGCTGAGGTGAGGGCCTCACCTGAAGAGGAGGCCGTCCCCGGCCATGGCGTAGATCACACGCGGCATGGGGAATAGTGATCCCAGCAGGCTCACGGTGAGCCCTGCTATGGCTCCCAGGGCCACTACGTACTTGGCTGCTTGGAAGCCATGCACCACAAACATCTCCATGAGGGGCGCATCACCATCTATATCATTGTAGGGCACCAGCAGGGTCAGGATCACGCTCACCTAAAAAGGGCCAGAGGTTAGGGGTCCTAATCAATCAGTGACTCTTTTCATGGATATAGTGTGACACGAAGTGTGCATCTCAAACAACCACCTCTTGTAAAACCACTGTGAGACACTAACTTTGATTTATCTCTGACTTGATTATGTGTCTTTAAGTGTGTCTGGCTGCTGTTAAAGCTGTAACTATTACATTCACAATTCTGGACTGAGACAAGGAAGGCTTGAACACCTGAAAACACCTAAGTCACTTTAAAAGAAAACAGACCAATATCACTATTTGACTCTAACTAGCTGTAGAGGCACAGCAGAGGAAGTAAGTATGACAACTATGGTATGCTTCAGGACAAAAGTTCAATTCTTTCCCTGAATAGGGAGCTCTTTAGCTTAACAGGGTAATTTTCCTTTCTGATGACTCTGCGTGTACACGGGTTCAAATCGCAGCAGAGACACCCATGTTAAAGAAACATATTTCTGTGAACTTTGCTAATACCACAACTGTATGTACATGTGTTTTGCAATGAAGGTTTACTTTTCACATATACAATCATTTCTTTCTGGTGTCCATAAATGCATATATCACTTAATTTTCCATCCTGACTTTATCAACGGTTGTAGAATTTTACCATCACACTCAACACAGCTGGTTACTTTTTTAAGTTTAGCAGTGTGTGTGTGTGTGTGTGTGTGTGTGTGTGTGTGTGTGTGTGTGTGTGTGTGTGTGTGTGTGTGTAAAAGAAGATTTTGAAGAAGAGAGCCAAGTCATTCAGATCCACCAAGATTCATGGATTGTGTTTGTACATTTTTAACTTTTACAATGAATGTTTGAACCCTACATCAGAGAAGAAATTCTTAAAGAAGGAAATGTCTTCACAGTGATTTACTGCAGTTTATAGCTGTTTGCAAAGACAAAAAAAATATCTCTGTTTAGTCAAGAAAGAGTCCGTCAGTACAAACACTGAGCTTGTTCACTTTGGAAGAACTACAGAAAGAAGCATGGTCTGAAGAAAAGATCTGCGAGCTTTTGACAGCTATTAAAATATTTTTCTGACCTTTTAAAAATCTATGTTTTGGCTGACAATTGGGCATCACATTTGTTGCCTGGTGACCGTGTCACTGTCACAACAGAGGTGATGGCAGGTAGCCAACATTGATGGAAGCAAATTAACATTATTTAACATTAACATATGTAACATTTAATAAATGAAGTACAGACCACTTCTGTGAAATGGCCAAGTAGATATTTAATGGTCATGCCTCCATTTAGATTTATTTTAAACTAAAGTTCCTGACTGTTTTTCATATTCATATTACTGTAAGTGAGGAATGCTGTGTACTCACAGAGACATAGGCAGTGAGGCAGGTGATGAGGGATGCAGTGATGGCGTAGGGGATGGAGGTGTTGGGGCTCTTGGCCTCCTCCCCAGTGGTGGCAATGATGTCAAACCCAATAAAGGCATAGAAACAGGTGGCAGCACCCTGCATGACCTGTAAGTCCACATAAAGAATGAGATCCCTTCCAACTACACTGATGAACACAATATAAGGCTACCAACACTTAGCTTTTCCCAAAAGCCTCACAGCAGTGAAGCAATAGCTATAGGAAAACTTTCACTGGCTGGGACTGAAACCCAGATGTTCTGAGTTGTAGGTCACCATACTTTCACAATCTATAAAATATACTCTAAAAACCTTTTATATTCAAGTACTCATTTAATTCAATTGATGAGCTAAATATTTATCTAACATTAATCTTGGAATCATAATTTTATGGACTACATTAAGGATGGTGATTCTTACCCCTGTCCATCCATTGGGTAGAAACCTCCCGTATTCCCAGTTAGAGGCACTGACGAAAAAAAGGCCTGCAATCATCATGAAGATCCACACAACCAGATTGATGACGTTGAGCACGTTGTTGAGGCCCACGGAGTTCTTCACCCCTAGTGCCACGACCACCGTCACCAAGATGGCAATCAGCAGGGCTAAGAGGTCTGGGTATGACTCCTCTCCCTTACCTGCTCTTCCACACAGGACACGGAGGGCACAGAATCATGGTAACAGAGGAATTGGATGTCAAACAAATATGCAGATACAAGACACACACACACACACACACAAACACAAAGTACAACACAAACTAAAGGTAGTATGAATTGTAGTCTCATTCAAACTCTTCCCTTAATCAAATCTTAATTAGCTCATTATATGTGAAGCACAATCTCTTTAAAACATATACAACCAACACATTAATTACAGAACAACATTTTAAAGATGTAAACATACCATAAAGTGGTATTAGGATGTTTTTGAACCCTTTAGAATTTTCTGAATGAAAGTATAAAGCAGACCTTAATCTTTCATTCAAAAAAATGAATGAAACAACAATCCTGAAAAAACAGATCAAAAAAAAAAAAAACAAGGAACAAACTCCATTTGTTTTTTGATGAAAACTGTCCAATTCAAAATCTTAAACTTCCAAAAATTTCGCTTACAAACATGAAATGTACAATAGGTAGCAGCTCTTTACAATTTTTTCTTTTTTCAGTTGTATTTTCATAGAGCACCTTTTGCGACAAGTTGTCTCAACATTTTCAGTATCTACTGTAGTCAGCAAATGGCATAGCTTAGCGATATTTCTCCGTTGAAGGAAGCACACCTGTGAAATTGAATTGACATTAAATTTAAAGGAAAGGTTTGAGTCTAAAATGACACATAAATAACGTGCTGAGTCACTAATGGAAAAACACAGGCCAGCAGCACTGAGGGTTGAACTAAAAGCACTCCTAGCAGGATCATTACAGCCAAACAACAAGATTTCAGTTTCATCTGTGTTTAGGTGTTTAGTGTTAAGTAGTTTGTGCCCATCTTTTGTTGTCTTTGAGACATTTAACTTAGGTGTTAGCTGATGCATTATTGTTAGGTTTAACTCACAAGGTATAACTGATTATCATCAGTGTAGGTACGGTAGTTGACGTTATACGTATACTACCTACAGGTAAAATGCAAAGGGAAAAGAGTACTGAGCCTAGCACAGATCCCTGTGGAACTCCACATCTAAGTGATGACATCATTTGACATTTGAACATAATAATAAGAACAGTAAGAACAGTCCCACTAAGGCTCACAAATGTTTGAAGCTGGTTTACCACAATAAAATTATCAATGGTATCAAAAGCAGCATTAAGATCTAACAGAACAAGAGCTGTCATATGTCCTGCATCTATGAATTACCTAATGGACACATTAATAAATGAAAAATAAAAGATATCAATACCATGGGTTATAACTAGGGCTGTGGAAATTAACGATTAATTAATCGATTAATTGTTAAAATTTTTAATCGATTAAATTTTCTTTAATCAGTAATTTTTCGATTAATTTTT
>JABJVR010001487.1:0-19063 GCA_025773905.1 Chitala chitala
GTAAATTCTGACAAATTTAATTCATGTTGTTCTAAAAAATGTCAATGATTGAGATTACTCTGACTAAGTGTTATGGTAATAATCAAATGGGTGTACATTAACATGTTTACATAAATTTACTGCTGCATATATTGTAAGAACACTGAAAACAGAATTTAAAAAGTGTGTGAAGGAGAGCATGCTTTGTTTGATGGCCTTTTGCATTTATGGCTTTGTGCTTTGTTTCTATCACTGAAGATGTACATTTAACAGTTTGTTCTACAGTTCATTATGACCACTGAGGTTAATACAATATGTAAACATTAAAAAATTCAACCTACTTTATGTTTTCACAGTAATGGAAAAATTATGCTTAAACTAAGCCTTTATGTTAAGACCAAGAGAACATAAAGCCTGGTAAATATAGCACAGGTTTTCTTAACACCTTGTTTAACATCTCATATGAAAACAACAACAAAGGACTGACTCATGAATTACAAAACAATGCTTGGAGTTTTTTCAAGACATAAAAAGGTTAGTGACAAAAGAGATACCAAAAAAATACTTTTAAGTCTTTGATTATCAGTCAGAGGTTTGAGAAACCAATTATTATGGTTTCTTTTTTAATTTGAAAAAACAAACTGGCAAATTCACAAGCCAGGCTGCCACTTTGAACCAGCCCTTGTAAATACTGTCTCCCCCACAACATGGTCATTGTCTTGTACCATCAAGGGGTTAAGATCGGTTAGCACGTACTTCTATCAGTACAACAGATATCTTGTTTTATACAGCACCAAATGTACCGTATCTTTAAAGATAGGCTTAATTTTAAATGTGCACACTTATTCATACATAATATGTAACTCTGGAAAAGCAGAAATGCATTAATTATTTAAGACCACTAATGCATTAATAATAATTATTAATTATTATTAATGCATTAGTGGTCTTAAATAATCAACATATACTCTAATTTTCCCCAAGCAACAAAGGTTTTTTGTTCCTGAGAAAACTGAGAAAAATTTACCTGAAAAACTTACTACCATGGTATCTGCATCAGTTTTTCCCAAAAAAAAAAAAAAACTTTTGAAAAGAGAAGTGCACTAGTCCCTCAAACCTATAAAACATTGCTATAATTTCTTGTGCCATTTCTCATTAACATCAGCATTAGTGCCAAACAGAAGTCTAACCGACTTCTAGTTACATACTTGCATATTTAGCAGTTTGAGAGTTTGAAGGAAAATGTTCCCTTTTGTGATAATTAAACAAACCATCAACATGAATGCACATTATACACAGCAAATGCCATAAATAATTCTTAATGTAAATTATTTTGGCAGTTTAATATCAACACCAGATATAAACTAAATATTAATACTCTTGGCTGAGTGTAAAAGAGCAACCAGGGTAGACAAATGCAAATGAGCTAAACTGGAATTGTTATGCACAGTGGATACTTAGCATTATTCTTTAGCATTAGTCACATAAGTAAATGCTTTTTATGTCCTCTGGGTGAGCGTACTTGTGCGTTGTGTCTTTGGTTTTGCCTTTTTTTTTTACTAATCACTGCAAAAATGTGTTCTTTGACTAAAATGGAGGTATAAACGCTGTCTTTGTCTGATATTTCATTAAGAAAACTTTCACGAAGCGAGTGTGTACATGCCTGTGAGTACAATATGTGTCAATTTGCAGTTGTGTTCACAAGATCAACAAGGAAAGCCGGTGGTACCTACACACCTCTGCTATTACTGTGAATTAAGTTACAAAATGATATCCACTGACTTGTAAAGAGAAAGAAGGGAAAAAGGCAAGGGAAAACAGAGTGCATGAAACAAATTTTCATTAACATTTTGGTGTGAAAGTTTTTCAGCTTTGAAACTGATGAGGACAGGGCAGAGGAAAGAGGGACACGGAGACACATGCCAAGAACTCTTTTTGTCATTAATTCATTTTCAGCAGCCTTCACAACTGGAATCACCACTACTAACAGAAAACCACTGACAAACTGCATTTAAACAAAGAATGAAACAGGCACACATGGAAGGAATGGTGTGGCACCCATCCCATGTCGTGCTGCACATGTGGAGTGACACATCATGGCACAAAACCCATCATGGCACGTAACAAACAAATGCATCTTTTAAAAACACTGTAAATGATGCAAGGGAAAATCCATCGAAGAAAACCACAAAGATTTTCAGTGATTGCTGTTCCCAGTTGTCTAGGTGCAATTTTTGAATGGCTGAGAACATGGGTGGAGACCTTTGGCACATGGAGTGAATGGCTGAGCCAAGTGGTACTTCTGAGCAGCTGACTGAGGTGACACGGCCTGCTCATCACAGGCCTTTGTTGAAGTAAACCCGCTCCACCCCTGGGTGACTGGCCTTGATCTTCTCCTGAAGCTCTGGCTCCAGGTGGCTCAGCGACATGGAGCTGAAGATGCCACAGAGGCACAAATACTTTTATATTACACTTTTATATGACTTTCAATTTACTTTTGTTTTATGTCATGTACACAATATAATTATGTCATGTATGCAATATAATTATGTGTTACATTTCAAATTTTGACTGCAATATGGGTCTGTTATTTTGCCAGCATACAATATGACCACATCTTCCACTGCCTGAATAACTATGCATGTAAAAGTTTTCTTTCAAAAAACGTAAATGTAGGACAGCTATGCTGTTGTGATAAATTATGCACCTTGTCCAAAGGTCTGTAACATTAAAGTTGGCTCACTACAATAAGTCTAGTAAATACCATTTTCATCAATTAAAATACCTCTTCTGTGGAAATAATGCACAGCAGAGGGGAGTGGCAAACACCAGGCTGGAAGCAAAAAGGCAGAAATGGCAAATTATTAATTGGATAATTCTAACTGCATTATAAAATCAGAATCTATTAATTCTGTGCTCATTGTGTCCTTTGTTTCAATATGAGGTGCCTTTGCTATAAGACAGATGTGTACAGTTGGTCAGCTGGGGGGAAACCACAATCATTGTGTAAAGTCTGACACTTAATTAGAAATAGTAAGTAGACCATTAGGAGGCAGGACAATGGCAAATAATGTTACAATGGGAACTGGTCACCTGCACTGGGCTGCAGTAAACAGGGCCGAATGGGTAAAACACAGAGACAGGCTGCGTTGAGAGTCAGACACAGTGTTACCTTTTGAGTTTAGACTGTACTTAAAAAGGGCCCTAGCCCAGTGTTCCCTTCTGTCCCTTTAAAAATATAATCAAGACCCTGCCATACCAAGTCTGCAAGCATCCATATCTATACTGGTGCTTCGTGTAAACCTCTTTAACTTTCATTTCTTCATTCATTCATTTATTCATTTAACTTGTGACAATAGCATTTCAGATAAAATAATTGAAACAATAACAATAATTGCCACTTACCAGAATCCTACTAATCCAACTTGTATGGGTGCACTCATCCAAGGAAATCTCTGCAGAAGAATGATGAAAAGGTTCTGCTGTTATAGTACACACTGATCCAAAGAAAAAGTCTTTGTCCATGTGTATACTTTACTATACTGAAAATTACTTTGAGTTTAAGTTGATTCAGTGCATTTAATAAAAAAATATAATAATGTTTATGTTAGAAAAATTAAATGTTAAGCCTTTTGTGAATTAATATGTTTAGTGTTGAAATGGCTTCGTGCTGCAGAAATGTTATTGAACCTGATGCCTGTGCTTGCAGAATATACGGCCTTGAGGCTTATCTGCCCAAGCAGCACCTGTGTGAACGCCCCCCTCCTTGCACGCAAAAACTAGCGCAACTGTCTATATAAACTATGTATTATTATTTTAACTTTGAGAGTTGCTTGGCTGATTCTGAGGACTCTCCCTCATATGAGCATTAAACATTTTCTTGCTTGAACCATCTCCATTGGTGTCCTGAGAGTTATTGAAGATAGAAAATTTTCCTAACAACTTACCTTTAAAAACGCTTTCTTTTCAAGCGTATTCATTAACAAAGGCGGAATTCCTGATTAAACAAGAGAAATATGCAAGTTTAATTTGACGGTGACAAACAAGATACATACATTCATTTAACAATAATTGGATTATTGTGGGTATGTTGTATGTAGGATAAAGCACGGCACAATGTCAATATTAAAAACAGGTTTCAAGACAATGAAGCATAATGTTCTGTACAGCTTTCATCTTTGATAAAAACCTCTTTGTCCTGTTCTTTGATAAAAGACATGTCAAAGTATAAATTAATGTTAGTTGCCCCCTTAGTTGCACTTAGGATGATAAAAGACTGGATTGTTTTAGCATGAGCACTCTGACCCAAACAGCATTAAAAAATCAGCCAATTTGTATATCAATAACACACAACTATGGGGAATAAAGTGAAGAACATCAAAATAAGGATGGATTGTGCTTTTAAGCACAGACCAATAAACTCCTTTCCCAACAGTAACTGCCCCTAATGTGACACAGTCATACAAAGAGTACCACCCATGCTTTAATACTGCCATTCACATCTTGAGTAGGAGGACATTTGGGCCACACCCGAAGGTTCTGTTTTCAGCAGCAGAACAGAACTGCAATGGATACGGACCCATTCCAGGACATGCCATGAGGATCCGGGACACCACCACCTGGGTAATGGCTTGCTCAGCTGCCTTTTTTGACTCTCCTAACCTGTTGTCATTCTCATCTGTAATTGGAATGCCATATTTCAGCTCCCTGAAAAAAGGGAAAAACTGGTAAACCCCAGTATTCACACCCAGTGCTGGTACTTCATGATTAACATGCAAACTATAATCAGATTATTTGACGTGTTTTAAGTTATGAGCAAGCTCTGAAACAAAATCATTACACGTATAATTCACCTGTTCAAACAAAGTAACTAGTTTAAAAAAAAAAAACCGACCAGAGATCACAGGATAGGACCTGCTCAAAAATATTGTAAAAAAAATTGTAAAACTTGTCAAGCAGATGTTTGACCTGAACTGGCAAGGCAAAAACACCCAGGTGTATAATTTACTGTAAATAGAATTTACTCTGCACAAAATTATTGTGTAAAATATTAAATTTGTAAATGTAAGCTGTAGCAGTATTACCTCTGTCTCATCAAGGGGATATTGATACAGTTGGCAGCAGCCACGGCAGCAAAAGGAACAAATCGGCCTATAAGTGGTGAAACATGCTGTGTAAGGAAAAGAAGATATTAACTCTCAGTGCAAACTCATAAACCTTATTGAATCAACACTGTAACTGTTTGCTATATTGTATTCTGTCTTCAACCGGTATTATCATAAACATGGCATTAGTTTTCATGCATTGACATTAACACTGTTACTTCAAATAAGATCATATCGGTTAAGCTACAGATGTAAACCAATGTACAATCATTCCAAAGTGAGAAAATACAAGTAAAGTGAAGGTGAGGGGTTAACCAAGGGTAGTGTGTTCGACAGTGAGGCCAACCACGTCTGTCGATGAACGCTGCCAATGGCGCTACGCGCGTGAATACCTTGGTTAGTGCGTTTAGCGCTAAAGCAGTGGCGACAGCACCCGTAGTGGCGGACACATATGCAGTACCAAGCTGACTGGAAATGAGAAATTCAAAATTAACTTCAACGTGCATGCGTGAACACACACGCACACCCACACAACTCTGGGTCTAGTGCTATATGTGAGAGCAGTAGAAAGAAGCTATCATATCAGTGGCTCCAACCTGACAGTTATAGGTACATCGCCACTCCTGTTGGTATAATTCACTATTGCGTTGAAAGACTGATTGATCCATTGCCAAAACACGACTGCTGGAGTTGACCTGGAAGAGATGATGAAGAGAAAGATTAAATGTATCTTGTACAGAGGAGCCGTACTGTCCAAAAGTACCAGCAGTGAGTAGCTACATATTACGCTATCCTGACTTCTCTAAATGTCAATTATTATTTAAATTATTTTTATCTGAAATACTATTGTCACAAGTTAAGAAATTCAGTCACTAGTTTGTTCCAAGACAAATGTGTAAATTAACCGCTGCTAGAATAATTTCAAAGCTAAAGTAAAGGACCTGCTTTTCTGCTGCATACTCTTCAGTGGTTCTGTATTTCAATACTGCATTTCTGAAAATGTGAAAACATGCTCACCGATAAAAGGTCAACATGCATCCTGTTATAGTCATGTTCATAGGGACTTGTGCAGACATTCGACCAATCAGAATCATCTTTTCTCCAGTGTCTGGATGAAATGCGGAGTCATAAATGTATTTTGCTCGCCACAACTCATCTTCAGTGAGACCTGGGGACACGACTCCTCGTCTAAAAATAAATAAATAAACAAGTACATTAATAAATAAACAAACATAAATATACTCTACTTATGACATATCATGCACTGCATTTAAACATGGAGTGTGCGAGTATAGGCTACACACAGAAAAACATAATTGAAGCTCTTTATGATTTCTGATAAATGTATATATTGGTGAGTTTACTGGCAGAATTGAATACATGGCTTCATACCGATAATCCTGAACAATTTCACGGGCATTCTCAAGTTGTTCCTTGGACAATAAAATATTACGGGGGTCAGTGACAGTAAAGAAATGTTTAGCTCTTCCAATAAACGTCCCTTGATCCCATCGTGGTTCCTTGATATTTATGTTTGCCTGCAGCTCCATAGTCATGATGGTCTAGGTGTAGGGAAAAGCGTACTGTTAGTGAGAAAATCAGTTACAGCAGGCTGGCTTCTGTCAGTTAAACAGTTACAGAATAAGTAAGATGTGGTCGGTCACTGGTGCTTACGAACTTAAAGAAATGAACAAACCCCCCTTAACAAGTGCAAATGTTTGCCCAGAACGTTAGTTAAATTTAATTAGCAACGTACTTGGCTATGTCGGCATTGCTCAAGTTGTAAAACAAAGGTCGGTAATGTACTTAAAGGAAACCATAAATAGAGTGTTTCACAGTCCGATGTGGTTTGATGAGTGAAAGGTCAATAAAACATGACAATTAATTTTTAAACATGCAGGCGATCGCGTTCTTACATCGAAATTTTTAAACTCAAAATCAAAAGTTTTTCTTTGACGTTTTCCCCGTTATATATGGAATGGTGTAGTTGGCTTCGTCTGTGCAATTACTTCAAGCACTGAACCTTAACCAGACAATGACTTTGAACTGTATGTTTGTTTTTAAAAAGCATTAATGGATGGATGAATGAACCTTTTTAGAACGATGCACTTTTACAAATGAACAATCTGTAGCAGTGAACCTATTTCTAATATTGACTTATCGCTTTATTTATTATATCGCTTTATTTTTTGTTTCATTAACAGTTTGAATTTCAGATTATTGTGGAGGTGCTCAGTTACTTTTTACGGCAGAAGGACTTCTCAGTGGCGTGCATGTATATATATATATATATATATATATATATATATATATATATAGCATATACACACCTACGGAAACATCAAATCCTCATCCTAAAACAACACAACAGTTAGCTTCAGATTTTGCCCAATTATCCTGATTATTAAATAATTAAATCGAAATCAAATATGAAAGAAGGGATGCTGTCTATCATGATCAAACAGCCTCGTATAGAATCCTCATTTTTTGTTGTTCCAGCAGCCATGTTCTGTGTAACAATGTAAAGTGATTTCATCATGCTATATGCAAAGATATATTTTTTTGTTTAAACATGCTATTCTTTGGGGTTTTAAGATATATTTATATAGGTATTTCCATAAGCTAAATCCACAATGTGAGAAATTCCTGGTGGAGTGGAGGAAAAAATGCGGTTGCTCAAATGTATGGTATAGCTGTCCTTTGAGCTTTGACACAAGTACCTTATTACGTCTGACATCTGACTTGTGCTGACATTGACTAAGAAACGTACAAACAGTAAAACGTGAAATTAAATATTAATCAAACCAGATGTATTATGTCAAAAGGTTAAGCATGTTTCAGATTACTTAAATTTACGTTAAAACGTCGACACGCAGTAAATTATCGAGAATTATATCAATAACGAAAATATAACAACTAGAATACGAATCACACAAAAGTTGCTAATACAGCTTTTGTAAGTAGCTGCTACAGCAGTTGTCAGCGGGTCAACGCGATGCGGATGTTTCACTTCAAACCGGCTTAAATACAAGATCTACAAAAAACACGGTGGTATGTAACCCAACACACACATTTAACACTGACATATGTGACAACTGCGTACAAATCTGTACAAAGAAGCATTGTCTTGCTATCTTTATTTCAGCCGCTGCCACATCCTCACGTTGCACATCAGTCGCATCAGCCACGCGAACCAAACCTCGCACTCGATGTCCGAAATCCTAAAGCCTGCAGATATATACTACTCCATCACAGTCGTTTTCGTTCATTTTATGGAATTAAAAAGAATGCATTAAAGTAAGATAACATACCCTGTTAAGGTAATCACGATGCACAAATTAATCCACTGTTGAAATCCTACTGCTCCGCAAGAGGCGTCCGTAAAAGGTCTGTCACGCAAGCGACCCTCTTGTACCTCACTTTCAGAATTAACTTCCGGTTTTTGATCTGGTGGTTTCAAAATACCAGTTTCCACCACTGCAATAATGAAACATTTTAAATAGCTGTCGCTTAATATATTGCTGACATTCGGTAATTACTCGTTACGTAATGCACTTTTACACGTTTAAAAAGATTTTATTAATGACGTTATGACTCGGAATTAATATATGAATGTGACTATTGGTTTAATATTGGTTATATTCTGATTTAGTCCATTTTGGGGAAAATATGTGTCCATCGGTTGTCAAACCAATTAATTCAATATATAGTGGTAACGTATAGCTGGAAGTTACTTTGAATAAAACTGTAGTATGGGTTTTTACTATTTATTTTTTACCCATTTGTCTCAGGGTGACTATACTGTGCCAAATGTACCTTGCAATAATCACTCAGTAACCTTTACTCTTGAGTACATGAGAAGACTGGAGTTTACTTTCTGTTGATAAAGGACATGCTTGGACGACTCCAAAGATGTTGTTGTCATTGCTGAAATAGGTGGCTTGTGGAATACATCGAGAAAGTATAGGCCAGTTATGCCACTTAGGCAATATTGCTTACCTGTCTGCTTGTTATGTCTGCTTCTTTCCAGCATAGATGCAGAAGTCCAAAGCCAAATACAATGTAAAAGGTCAAAAAAAAGGGGAGTCAGTCCAAAGGAAAACTACTACAGCAGGGTACACTATACTAGTGCAGATACCAAGGGCCAGGAATGGGTAAAACTAAACACAAGGCAGGACTGGGAAACACTCAGAGAGACTAATGTGAGAACGCAGAGACTGCTGTCTTCATTTCCACAAGACGTGGCTCAGCAACAGAGTTCTAGATGCCGCTATTCAGCTAGATGGGCTAGCCACATTCTGAGCTGACAGTGATGCAAATCTGAATGGTAAGGCTTGAGGCAGTGGTCAGTGCACTTATGTCAACATGAAACGTGCAAGAACTCAATTTTAGTCTCCAGCCACTGATCTCCACTGGTACATCCCACCTAGCACTAATGCCAAAGAAGGGCTAAACGAACTGTACAGAACCATCAGTGAAACACAGAACTCACACCCGGTTGGACTTTTTATCATTGCTGGAGATTTCAACCATGTGAATCTCAAGGCAGTGTTCCATAAATTCCACCAACATGTGGCCATAACAGGGGAAAACGCTGGATCTTGTTTACATAAACATCCCCAGCGCATATTGGGCAGAGCCCCGCCCACACCTAAGACACTCAGACCATATCTCTGTCATTCTAATTCCAGCATACAGACCAGTAATCAGATGCTCTAAACCAGTTTTGAGGCAGGTGAAAACCTGGCCTAAGGACCTGTGACAAAGCCTTCAGAGCAGGCAACAAGGCGGCTATGAGAACAGCGAGAGTCATCATGGGCCATCAGAGACACGTGACATTTATGGAAGGGTATCCAAGCCATCATCAATTACAGAATGTCAATGCCTGCCTGTGACAGCGATGCTTCTCTATCTTCTTCTTCCTTTCCAGATGAGCTGAACAACTTCTACTCACGGTTTGAGGCGCAGCACGATGTGGCAGTGAGGAAGACCACCCCTCCTCCCAACAGCCAGGTGTTACATCTTACCACAGCTGATGTGAGGAGGACACTACACAGAGTCAACCCATGGAAAGCTACTAGACCAGATGACGTTACTGGCAGAGTGTTCAGGGGATGTGCAGACCACCTAGCAGATGTTCTCACAGACATCTTCAACATCTTCAACATCTTCTTGAGCAGAGCCACCGTATCTATGTGCTTCAAGACAACCATAATCGTCCCTGTGCCCAAAAAGTCTCCAGTGTCCTGCCTCAATGACTACTGACCCAGCCTGGATCCCCTGTAGTTTGCATATTGTCCCAACAGCTTAATGGATGACACCAATACCACTACACTGACTCTCACCTTCTTGGACTAGAAGAATACCTATGTTCGAATGCTGTTCACAGACTTTAGTTCAACATTCAACATCATCCCCCAGAATCTGATTGGAAAGCTGAACTTGCTGGGCCTGAAAACCTGCCTCTGCAACTGGATCCTGGATGTCCTATCCAATAAACATATCAGCAGTATCATCTCCGGCACCACCATATTGAACACTGCAGTGCCACAGGGCTGCATACTCAGGCTACTGCTGATCACGGTGCTGACTCACGACAGTGTTGCTATGCACAGCCCTATATTTTCAGTTGTTAGTTTTGTGTTGTCCTTTTATAAATAATTAAATTAGTCATTTAGCAGACGCTTTCATCCAAAGCAACTTACAACATTTACGTGTCTATTACAATGAGCTAGTACTAGGTGTCTTGCTCAAGGACACACCAGGTGGCTGGGCTGGGATTTAAACCGGGAGACATCTGTATCCTAGCCTGATGTTTTACCCATTGAGCCACCTGGCTTTTGTGAAAGCTAATGAACTAAAATAAAATAAATTTAAATGTGTGACCCTGTGGCCGGGCCATCAGGCAGAGTGTCACACAAGTGACAGCTGTGGTTTGCATGCTGTCCTTATGTATTTGTCATTGTATTGTTTTGTTTTGCAGTTCACTTCTGTAAAGCATTCTTGGGTTTGTGGAAAAAAATACAGTATATATAAATGCTATTATTATTATTATTATTATTATTATTATTATTATTATTATTATTATTATGTAAAGGTAAATATATTTAAACAAGGTTACACAAGTGGTTGAGCACAATGGAATTTTAAGTGTAACTAAATCCTGCCCAGTCACCTATAAAGTCCACCTTCATAAATGTAGACTTTAAGAGGTTATCGACTTGTTACAAATAAATTTTTTCTTTAAATCTTGCAGATTACGTCTCCCCCTTGCAGCTGCTGCCTGCTTCCCTCTCCTGTCCCATCCTCTTATTAGGGTTGTTGTGTAATTAAAGGAAAAACAAATGTGGTATTAAAACAGTATTAATAGCATTCCAAGTCAGAATGGCCTTAAATCATTCAAAATGCTATGAAATAAGTAGAGTTACTTGACTGTGAAGAACGTCTTAGCCCACACACTGTAAAACCAAAGGAATGTTTGAATTGAGCATGGCTCGACATTTTAGAATGCAAGCTCACAGTACAAATTATTTTATTGTTTTGTGTTTATTTGAAGTTCATTGTGCCAGTGTGTGCAAAACACTGAAACCCAAGATTTTCTTTGTTGGTTGCCTGGGAAACAGTGTGCACACATTAACTCAATACAGTGTCCTCTGGGTTAAAGCGTTCACTTGGACTCAGATAAAGAGCACCTCCTCTTGAGCTCCTGTCCTCTTTCCTGGACCCACTTGTTTGCAACGGAAAATGGGAATTTAAGGAAGGAAAACCAAACAGTGATTTGTCGGTATTAATTGCTACTTTAAATATCATATTACATGAATTATTTGAGAAAGTGTAACTATTTCCTAATGAAAGCTGTAACCTTCTTACCCCACTTGCTACCCATGAAGACGGGACATCCAGCATGTAGGGTTCTGTCGTCCTGCTGTCCATTTTGTAAAAGGTTGCACCAAACCACAGCGGAGGCCTGATAGACAAATTTATGTTCTGACATACCTAATCACTGTCAACAGTTTGTAGGGGGGCATGAGTCTGTAGGCTCAGTGGTGCTCTTTCCTGCATTGTGCATTGCCTGTGTGTGGCACTTACTTTCTTTGGTTGCACAGCAGCCCCAATAAGAGGAAACACTGTGGCACCACCCTTTTCAACATCACTCATCTGTGTGCATGTGGAATGGGGTGAAGAGTACATTGTAATTGCTTGTTAGAATATTGATAAGTTAAGGTCTGTAAAAAAAATGATATCTTACATAAATAAGGATGGTGGCAATCGGATCTCCAGCCAATCTTGTAAACTCATCAGTCAACTGTGGAAAACCGTGGCTGTTAAGATCACTGACACGAATACTCTGGGATGCCTCTGTGTTCCACAGCTCAACTACTATTTTTTTCATAAATTTTGACCATTTAAAAAATACAAGTGCTATTTTTGGTACCTTTGAATCATAGTGCGGTTCATATTGACCTCCAATTCCATAGTTTGCAACCTGGTAAATTATGACATAAACAGAACCTTATGTTTTCATAAACATATAATATTCAATACCATATCTCCAAAGTGAAAAAGGTCTATTTCATGCCTAGATTAAAATATTATGTAAATCCTTAATGTGTACACCAGGAACACAACTGAAGGTCTTCTGCATATTCCATGTCTAGTCCAGTGACATCAGAAAGCCTTTGACTGATACGAGAAATGAAAGGGTGTTCCATTTCAGAAAGCCATGCACTGCAAAGTAGAAAGACAAATGCATCAAGTATATATTTATTTTTACTTCCTGTTGGAGCTAAGCTTATATAAAGTTACCTGATAGGGATTGATTAGACAAATTCATATTACCTCTACATTCACTTACAAGTCATGTAGACATTTTACACAAAGCACATTGTGCTCAGTTGTAAAGCTTTCTAACAAAAATGGATATAGGCTAATTTATATTCCAAAAAATGCACCATAATATTTTCAAATCATCCATCCATTATCTTAACCACTTATTCCTGGTGAGGGTCACAGGGAAACCTAGAGCCCATCCCAGAGCACAGGACACCCAGGGCAGGGCACCAACCCACCACAGGGCACACACAACAGGCAATTTGGACACACCAATCAACCTAACCTGCATGGTTTTTGGACTGGGGGAGGAAACTGGAGCACCCAGATAAAACCCACCAAGCACAGGGAGAACATGCAAACTCCACACACCCAGACCCAAAGCGGGAATTGAACCTCAGGCCTGGAGGTGCACAGCGACAGTGCTAACCACCACGCCACCATGCCACCGATTTTCAAATCACATCTCACTTTTTCAACTATTATGACAATGTTTATAGTCATTCTACCCTTTACTTATACAAGTGTTAATTTGTGCAAACTGCTGGTAAAATAAGTAAATTAATCAGTGTTCACCTTTTGGAAACACGGTCCTCAGATGCAAGTTTTTTTCCACTGTTGCTTTCCAAAACCATAGCTCTTTTAAGGTTGTTTACAAAGTAATTACAAACAGAGATACAGATTATATTTTGTTTTGCTCTTGAGACATTTCCTGGACAAAATGTTCATTCTGTTATATGCAACAGTTTTAGGCAGAAATCTCAGCAAAGATTCACATGACTGAATAATAAGACAACTTTTCTATCACAGAAAATCCAGCACGTAAAAATCCCCACCCATTCGCTCACCTTCTGTCTGGAAAAGTTCTTTGTGGTGTCAATCTCTTTGTCAGACACAGTGTTGTGATATCTGGTGATCTGTGGATCATCCCACATATCCTCCTCCTTAATTGGAGCGAAGATCAGCCGAGGATTCCCCCCTCCAGTGCTGTATCTGCAGAAGAGCTCCTTCTGTTTTCTACGGCTCTGATGTTTTAAAAACATTTGCACAAACAATGTTAACATAACGTTATTGACTTAGTTCCTTTAATGTAATTGGTTATAAATTGTGTAAGAAAGGCAACTTTCCATTTGCCCATCATCTCCCCTGCAGAGAACCGCATACATATTTTGATCCTTATTTGGCATTAAAACATCTAACAGAGGCTCATGCCAGCTTTGAGCGCTGTCTTTCAGTTTTTGAGAGTTGGCCAGAAACTGTGCTGCATTGTCATCACTAGGGTCTGAGGGGAGAAACAAACGGGTGGGATCAACCAAGAGTGCCAAACCTCACACGTTGACATTAGTCAAATTCCTGACGTCTGAAATAAAATGAAGCATGAATTCCAACCCAGGGTCAGTAGTTCTTTTGTAAACTTGAATGCCAAGCAAAGTTCTCCCATCTGAAGGGCAAAGGTGGCAAGGAAGTGAAGTACTTCTTTTTTGGTAACCACGGCTGTTTTGCCTTCATCTAGCTGTTTGAGGGCATCTTGCATCCACAGAAAGGAATAAAGAACTCTTTGGTTTTCATGAGCAACTGTTGCCACATGGAAGGACTCATCTGGATCTAAAGGCTCCATGGCTAAAAGTTGCAGAAAACACAAGACAAGTCAGCATTACAATGTGGAAAGAGATTTTAGAACGTCAGCTACATCTTAGAAGATACTAATTGTACACTTAAGCTAACTACTTTTGTACATATTTGCTAGTGTTCTTGTGACTTTTTGAATCAGAATCATTTTTACATTTTGGCTAAATAACATGCCAAACAAGGGAAACTATAGGGAATAGCCCAAAAAGTTGCTGTTTATTGAGGAAAAACATTGAACAACTGGAAATTCAACCACAAACCACCTGTATTAGGTTACACCATCTAAATTTATACACTCCCATGCATTTATAACAGGATCTGCAATGCGTCAGCCTTTCAGTGTAAATATAAGAAACCTGACTGTGTTTGAGATTTACCTGTAGGCCTCAGTTCTCACATTCTATCCGGATGCAATCGGTAGATCTCCTGTAGTCTGACAAGCCCTAGAGCTACCCCATCTAAATCCTTGGCACTGGGCATCTGCTGTGACTTCACAGTTAACAAGTCCAGGAACTCTAAGCCACAACCAAGAGAGAGGAGCAGATCACCAAGAGCAAGATATGTGTTATTCGGGCAAAGAGTTCTACTTTGAATATAAACTGAGACTTGACCTGAGTGTGAGTTGATTCATACCCTTTGAAGGACTCATTCCAGCCACATCTCCCACTGTCTTCCATGCATTCCTCAATTTACTCACAAACTTGTATGCTGCTATGGGATTACTCATGTAATTTTTAGCATCTTCAGGGATGTCTTTGGATACGTTCTCAAACATTTCAAGGCATCTGTGAGGTATGGAGACAGACAACGGCCCTCTCTGATAATGCGTTCAATGTTGCAAGAGAAAAGCCTTGAGATAAACTTAATGACACCTCTTTAGTCTTTCAATATGCTGCTCCTCTGCTATGATGCAATCGTGAAAGGAGGAGATGAAGTCTCTTTGTGTAGAGAGGAGCCCAGTCATGTGATCTGTCAGTACAGGGAAATATTGCAATGTGATACCAAGAATATACAATAGCACCACTTGTGAGAAATCCTTAGAAAACATCAGACTGTCATAATGCTTCGAATGAGCAGCTGATGTTTTACACGCCCAGGCCAGCTGCAGTATTATCGTTTTAACTGCAGTAACCCATAGTACTTTTACAAAATGAAAACCAATAGCTCTACTGCAAAATAATGTGAAATAACATTGTGAGGAAATTTTAATCTGCCAGACACCCAATCAAAAGCACAAGCAAAACAGACAATAATAGTAAGACATTTTCAAAATTATATTTTTATATTAAGAAAACTTTGAAAATAAACACATAAATGACATTTCACTGTGAAGGTTATGTTCTTCAGTTGTATTCCTCTTCCATGTTATACAGATTTCCAAGTTTTTTATAACCCAATTATGAAATACCACATATATCCCCAAGAGACTTTTGCCAGCCAGTCAATTTTAAGTTAGTACAACACTTGTCCAGGTGTATCAGTAGATATAAGGATAGACTGATAAATACACATCTGCCCTCATTACAGGTGTTTCACGTGAAAATGGAAAAAACTAACAACTGGCCCAATTTTAATATTCCTAATCTTCTGATTTGTGGTTTAGCAATGTGTACAGAAATACATGAAATACAGTTTGATATATATATGTATGTATATATATATAACATATAACATTACCTATAGAGGAGTAGAACTCAGCTGTTATGGTGCAGATGAATATGTTGATAAAAAAAAAATTAAACAGACAACTTTTCTTTCATCTTTCAGTCTTAGTTAGTTAGTCCTGTTGAAAACATCAGCAATTCAAGTAATGCTGAGCGCACTGAAAGATAAAAGTCTGAATAGTCCTTGTCCAGTACAGTTTCAAAAGATCAGCTTAGGGCAGAAAGATGCCTCACTATCTTATGCCCAGGACAGGACTGCCTTTTAAACCCATAACTGTCAGGTAGAAAAGTCAAGCTGTGACGTAACGACGTAAATTATAGAATGACTCAATAAATAAAGATAAGGGATTAAAAGCAACAACCTATGTGATCTGAACAAAAAGACAGCATGCAATATGCATAAGTGCTTTCCACAGAAATTATGTGTTGCACAACACTGACAAAAAACACTTTTATTTGTAAAACTGCCTGTGCAGTGAGTACTTAACTAGCATAATATTCATGTTAGAACACATTGCAATAACTGCCTATATCTCAGGCGACTTCTGAGAATAAAGAGACATGGGATTGTTACTTCAAATTTGTTACTTTGTGTCCCTGGGGATGTTCTCTTTTATCTTTATTTTATCAGTTACGAAACACACGAAAGTGTATCAAACCAGGTACAGTGATAAAAATTTGTGTCCAGCAGGTCACTTAATAACCAAAAATTTATCATTTTAAAATTATCAGTCTTCATCAACACATACCTTAAAAATAACATAACATCCACAATTATACAAATGTGTGATGTTGTGATGTTGAAGATGAGGAAAGAAAAGACTGCTTAACTGCATAATAATTTGAAGTGCCATGTTGGATAGGCATTGTGGTTCCACCCTGTACCTAGTCATAGGGTACAGATTATTGGTAGGTCATGCAGAAGTGTTGTCCTAACATTCATTGTCCAAAACCACTCATTCGATCTACATTCCTGCTAAGCTTAGAGCCTGTTCTAAGAAACTGGGGGCACAAGGCCAGGTACGCTCCAGATGGAACATCACTCCTTCTCAGGGTACACACACAAATACTGGAAATTTAAAGATACTCAGCCATATCCTTCTCCACCCAGCATGCCATTTTCTATCTTATATATCAGGCTAATAATCTTCTGATGCACAGGGAGGGAATCTGGTATGAAAAGGGAAATAACAAAAGGAATCCCAGCACTCACAATATCAGTAACAACACTAACAATAACGCAAACAACAATTACAATGCAATGCCCTTGAATTCAATTACAATGCAATGCCCTTGAATTCAATTACAATGCAATGCCCTTGAATTGGGACTGCAGGTCTAATACAGAAAACTGATCTTTTGTTTAATTGCATTTGGTCTCTTGCTCGTAGTTAGTTTTTCTTCTGACAACATCAGATTATTTGTGCTGATACTCGTTTGCTAATTAATAAATCTTAATTAACTTCTCATGGACTTCCATGTCGAGAAAACGCCTGTATACATTTTCAGGCCACTGCATGCTGTACTGATTCATGGGAGATGCACTATGAAAATTATACCCCTAAAAGCACTGTTCAGAAAACACTTCTGTTCATCAAAAGTGTAAAAACATCCTTAATAAATACAACTTAAAAGTACATTTTAGGTTTAATAAAAAAATTGAATAAAACTATGGGGTTCAAGACATATACAGCCAATTGTGTCAGGAGTAGAATGAGAGAGAGAGAAAGCAGAAAATTACAGAGTGAACATGGGGCATATTCTTCTGAATATTAGCTTGCTGAATGCAGATAATTTTATTATTATAGTTCAGAAAAACCCAAAGTTATTTAATAAAATACAAGTTTCAAATTATTATATTACTGGTTTAACTTTATTCTTACAACTTACAGAAAGTTTAAGTATCACACATGATTTTGTTGTAACAGTAGTTTATTCCCCTGAGGTTGTAGATGTTTAACTGCTGTATGTTACAAGCTGTACTGGAAGACTGCTGCCTCGAGCAATCAGCATAGATCACATTGTCTTCAGCTCTTCTTGGTCTTACATGTAGTTTAAACCATGCAAAATAGACTGTATTTGTACCTAGCCAAATACAGAGCAGGGCTTAAAAACATTAGCTATCTGTTGGGTTACTGGCTCAGGAGTTTTTCTTTAGTTATTTTTCTTGAGAACTGCTGTTTGCTTAAGACTTGACATATTCTCTCAACTCAGCAGGGGGGAATAGGAAATTATAACCATCAAAAAGCCACGCGTGCACTACGGCAACATTTACTGTCTTGTTCATTTAGGCCGATTGGTCATGGCAGCAGTCTTCCACTTATGTTGTGTGGAGTGATAATAGGAGGAATTGTCCTTTTTATATAAGACACTACTGTTAAAGTATACTATAACACAACAGATTACACGATAGTGTAAAAAGCCAAAACTGAATGAACACAAGGCCATAACAGAAATTTGGCACATTAAATGAACAATTAGCACAAGATACAAAGGTCAAGCTACAACCTTTGACTTAATTTTATACAAATTTTCTCATTATATGTTGCAATGCTTGAAATTGCCTCACACCCAGTACAAAGGATGTGTCTCCATGCATCTTTATTCTCTTAGGTTGCTACAGTGAAAACCACAAGTAATACACGTATGAGTGTGCACGCAAAAATAATGTCAAACAGGTCATCTTCAGTACATGTCCTACCCACATCACTCTAATACAGCAGGAAAAAATTCCAGGGCTTCTTAACAGGAACTAAATCCATCCATCCATTATCTTAATCACTTATTCCTGGTGAGGGTTGTGGGGAAACCTGGAGCCCATCCCAGAGCACATAGGGCGCAGGGCAGGGGACACCC
>JABJVR010001488.1:0-19062 GCA_025773905.1 Chitala chitala
CCCCCCACAGCCTGCCTTTTTATCCTTTTTTGCTGTTGCTTCTTACAAAGGCTGAAATGCGTGTCTCAGTGGGGGCCCCCATTTTCTCAGCCCCCTTTCAGCAGGAGGTGTGCAGTGGCTGTTTGCTCCATGCTGCTAACGCCAAAGCTCTGCCAGAGCCGAGCCTGCTAATTACGCTCCGTGTGTGCTCACACAGGTGGCTGAAAACACTTGGGTCCGGATTCTTCCTCCAACCCGTGTATGTTGTGCTGCCCGTGTTGCTCGTGCAGTGTGTGCAGTTCTGCACACGGCTCTCACGCATGCCTGCACACTTTGTGCGTGGGTGGCTTAACGTCACAGAGGAGGACTCTCGCCTGTTCTTTGAGTTACGCAGCCCCTTTTTCATGTAGGAATGGCAGTGGGCCCACAGTTTTCAGACAAAATAAGTGGAGCCTAGCAGGGGGCTCAGGGACTAATGGTTCTCTCATTTGTGTCATGGGCCAAGGACACAGGATGTAGTGTTCTCAAAATGCTCATTTATTCACTGCTACCCACTCAGGGTTGCATGGTGTACAGGTTCATGCTCGCGTATGCAGGCGATTTAAGCATAGCTCCAGCTGGCCTCATGCTGTCAGTTCCCATTCTGCACATGTGGCTGCTGTGTGCTGTATGCTGCACTGCTGAGGTGCGTTTATTCTTTCTTTTGTTTCAGAGCAGCGCATTATACATGTCCCAGTTTCCTGGCGGCCAGCCACCCACGGGTGGTCACTGTTTCTTCAGGGGACTGTTTGGGAGTGAATGCTGGTCGAGGTTCTTTGGTGAGGCTGTCACTCTGAGGGTCTGGAGCAGGCTGACTTTAAGATGGCTGCTGTATTCTGACATTTAAGATCCTTGTACTCTGGTATTGAGATGAAGCAATAGTGATTTGACAGACTGCATTAGTTGAGCTCTAGTGCATGCACTTGCTGTGAAAATTGATGCATTTTTATTGGCTGTGCCAGCCCCTTCAGTTGTCTTGCATCTTCTTTGTAGGGGGATGATCTTCACCTATTGGCTGGTCAGCAGAATCTTACCCTGCGCTGTGTGTGTGTGTGTGTGTGTGTGTGTGTGTGTGTGTGTGTGTGTGTGGTCCTTTTCCCAGGCTTGTGGTGATGGTCTCCCCTGTTACACAATGGATCAGTCCATCGAAAGCCTGTTGTCTTCCCACCCGTCCAGTTTCTCCAGTTATTTCAGCCTGTAGCTTTGAGTGACAGAAAAAGGCCTGCTGCCCACATCAGGTGCAGAGTGACAGTCAGTCAGCAGACGGACCTTCAGGCTTCCGCTCGTATTACAACAGCCAAAACCCAGACAGAGCGGGACTCCTGTGGTTAAGAAGTTTGCATGTGCTGGTGTTTCTTGTCTTCTGCCTTCAGACAGGGGCTGGGCTAGGAAATCGCTGCTGGCTTCTTCCTAGTTATATGTATGCAAAGCACTGGAAATTACTGCTAACAGTTTTGTGAGTTCTTTTGCTGCAGGTTAATGAATGGTATCAAATGAACTGGTATTGTGTGGGGTTTAAAGCTGACTCTGTGCTGGTGCTGTGCACTTTGGCCAGTTTCCAATTGGTAAGTTAGCCTGGCTCAGAGCTCCTTGTTAACTTGGACCAGTATGTAGTGGATTTTGACATGGGTGGTTCTCCGAAACGTGTCCCGGATATGCCATGTGGGCCTTGAGAAATAAGCTGATAAGGGCTTTATTTATAAACCAGAGCTAAGTGCAACAGGGCCTGTTTAAAAAGAAAAAAATTGCCCTGTTTTGAGGCTGTGAAAACTTATTTATTTTTTTGCATGAGTTATACAAAGAATTTTTGTATTTTATACAGACTGCAGTTGTGTACACCAAAAAAATTATGATTATGTCAAACATGATGAAAGTCTGAAATAATCTTCAATATAATGTCAGTATAATAAAAAATACGTTCTGTCAAAAAAATCTTATGATTATGGATGTAATCATTGAGTGACAGTTGAAATAAGTACGATGTTACAACACAAATGTGGGTTTGGCCGTGAACATGCTTTTGATGCTGGAAAGGTGACAGACGAATGTTGTTCTGGTCAGCTGGCACATGAATATGTGGGGGGAGGGCGAAAAGCCTTACATTTATAGTCTTTATGTATATGTATGTATATATATGTGTGTGTGTGTGTGTGTGTGTGTGTGTGTGTGTGTGTGTGTGTACACACACTTTATAGTCCTTGCTTTGTGCACTGGGGCACAGTCATGTTAGAATAGAAAAGGGCCTTCTGCAAAACCGTTGCCACAAAGTTGGAAGCATAGCATTGTCCAAAATGTCTTGGTGTGCCAAATCATTAAGACTGCCCATCACTGGAGATAAGGGGCCCAGCCCAAACCCTGGAAAACAGCCCCATACCATTATCCCTCCTTCCCCAAACTTCACAGTTGGCACAATGCAGTCAGCCAGGTAACGTTCTCCCATTGTGAATTAAAATGGGAACATATTTATTTAGCTGTGTTTCCTTTTGTATTATTAAGGTTGAAACGCTTTGCATAAATTAAATGAAAGCACTGCTTGTGTTAACATTGTAATTTGTTACTTCTCAAAAAGACTGTCCCGAAAGTGTTTCTCCCCCCCTCCCCAATTCAAGATATCTTTTAAACATTGAAACCATAGTGGACTCAGTGAGGAAATGTTTTCCTGAATTTGATAACTGTGGTGCAAACCCAGTACCTTGAGAATTAGTCATTTAACAGACGCTTTTATGCAAAGCAACTTACATTTCATATGCATGTTACAGTGAGCTAGTGCTCAAGGACACACCAGCTGGTTGGGTTGGGATTCGAACCAGGAAGATTCTGCATCCCAGTCTGATGTTCTACCCATTGAGCCACCTGGCCAATAAGAAATTTAGAAAATTTCATTCAAATGAAATTTGAGCAGAAATTAGAGCAGCACCCCCCCCCCCCAACCATTATCTATAACATTTGTTGTAACAGCACTATTTTATTAGGAGTGTTCAGCATCAGGAGTGTAGAAACTGTGGTAGACTGGTTGCCAGTTGTATGGTCAATTAAATTAGCTGTTGATGTTTTATTATTATTATTATTAGTATTATTATTATTATTATTTATTAATTTTTTTTTTAATTTGTATATGCATCCAAATTATTTAACAGAAATAATACTACATCTTGTACATTGATATGGTGTTGGCTGTTTGGTCTGCCTATGAAGTCTGAATGGAAAGTGGTTTCGGGAGGTATCTGCAAATTTAGCAAGTGTATGAAAAAACAGTACTGCTCTGCACTGTCACAACAAGTGTACATTCATAAAATAGCTCCCACCACTCACCCACCCCCCCAGCAGGAGTGCAAGCCTGGAGCCTTCACCTTTTGTCTGTCTGTGTCTGTCTATATGGCCGAATGTATGTTTTCAGCCTTGCCTGTGGTGAGGCGCTTTGTGCCGTGTGTGTGTGTGTGTGTGTGTGTGTGTGTGTGTGTGTGCGCATCTGTCTGTTTGGCCGCATGTGTGCTTGCAGCCTTGCCTGTGGTGAGGTGTTTTGTGCCTTTTGTATGTCTGCCTTTGCGTCCATCTGTGTGGCGGCGTGTGTTTGCAACCTTGCCTGTGGTGAGGTGTTTTTTGTCTGTCTGCTGCACAACCGGTACTGAAACGGAGGAACTGGTGCCAAAAATTTTAATTGGCAACGACGCCATTGTCAAGCCCATGCAGGTGACGGTGGTGTTGAGGGGAGGGGGTCTTTCACAGCCAAGGAAAAAGCAATTTTAGGTGGTTTAAGGAAGAGAAGATGAAGCAGAACGCAGACTGCAGTGCAAGAAGGGCTTGGATGCACCCACAAACATATGCCAACACAGCAGTAATTTTGGAAAGCCTGTATGCCATTGGCTGCCTGTCTGTCACATTGCTTTTACAGCTGGTTCCTGAGGAGGGGGGGAAGAATAAATGAGCGTGATTAGTGTGTGTCCATGTGTGTGACCATGCTCAGTCTCTCTCCTGACAGATGTGGTGTACTGTGTAATGACAGGCTCCTCCTAGCTCTGTGTACATTTGGTCTGTGGCTTGTTGCTTGCACTAAGGACAAACGTTGCCTTGCCTGGAAAAATGAGCACTTTCCCAGCATTTCCCACCAATTGATAAACCATCCATCCATTCTCCATAACCGTCGCTTCAGTTAAGGTTTCTGTGACACACACACAAAGGTGTAACCTGTGCATAAACAGCTGTACCTGAGATAAGCATGTCATGCTAAGGCTTATTGAACTAACGTAATCATTTATGCTCATACTAACCAAGTTCATCCCAGGCAGATGACACCTTACTTAAGACCATTTGCATACTTTGTTTTTATGTTTCAGGCTGAAAGTTCCTTAAGTGTTTCATAGTACAAGTGCTCCCGGGAGCAGAACTAAGAGTCTGAAGATGTTAAGCATTTCTCTTGTCAGGTTGTACCTGTTTGTCCCATGACTCTTTGTCAGCTTTGAAGCACACTGCCTTGTGCTGCAGGACCTGATGAAAGGTGAGCAGCTGTTACTAAACAGCCTCACACCACCTCTCTCATCATAGACATTCTTGAGTTTCATCGTAGCATTGTTGCAGGTAGATATTGGGCCCTGAGTCAGCAATCCGGAGCTGAAGAGCTGTATGTTAAGACCTGTATGCATTGGCTTGTCTGCTTTCTGCTCTCTATGTACAACATTGTCAGGTTATGTATCATCACGCCTATTGGTATGTGTAGTGCCTAATATGCATCAGGTGGAGCATTGAGCTGTAACACTGAACCAAGGCCATCTTTAAAAGTAATGCAGTTAATTTCTACATATTCTGCCACCAAGCCTCCAGTTTCAACTGAGACTGTGTTGCTTGCTGTGCAGCCCTGTCAGCGTAGACTGTGTGGACGAGGCTGGATCTGTGGTCTGTCGCTAAGCGCGGGGTCTGACGCTTAGCGACAGTCCCGTGACACTGTACTGTTTCATGGCTGTCAGAACTGGGTTCAGGTTCCTCACAACTATTGTGTCCTATTGTACAGCTATCAGCCTGAAGTAGCATTACAGTGGGCGGGGTTGGCTACCGCTCAACCACATGCCTCAGTTTTCCAACAGGGCTGGAAAGTGTATAGGCCTTAGACATGCAGTAGTCAGTTGCACATGCACAGGTGCACATAATTACATGCATGCACACGTACACACCATTGTTGACCTTGTGTACAGGCTTGCTGACCTGGTAGTGTTTTCCACTGCTGTCCTTAGGACATCGTTAGCCTCCTGTGTAGGATCGTTGCATTGTGTTGGTAAATTGCAGAAGGTTCTATAAGCAGACCTAGAACGTGCACTTCCTGTCATACCTCTACCCAACCTCGTCATCTTCTCAGTATTGCCCCTGAGATTATTGGCTTTATCTGCACTATAATGCTGAGCCCTGAGTATCATCTGCACAGCATCCACTCTCAGAGACATGGACACGTGGTCGTAAAGTTCTTTCGTTACAACGTTTTTATTGCCTGACTGGACCCTCACACTCTTAAGTAACTAGCTATCCCCACTTTGTAGATAACATGACTAATCTGTTTTAATGAGATGACAAAGATAGAAGCAGACAGTGCAGAAATATGAGAAGACACAAACAAAGTTTAATGACTCAGTCATCAGTAATTTATTGCTATGATGTTTCGTGATGCGTACTGCCCCCCGGTCTTACACGCGTACACACACGCACACATACACGCCCTTTGCTGCTTCATGATTAGTGTGTGATGTAGTTACTTTGAACTTTGCTTACATTCAGCTGTCAAGCCTTGAGGAAATGGAGTTTGGGGCTCTGAAATAGAGTTTCTGTGACACAAGTGAGCAGTTGCACTAAAAATTGCTTATTTTTATTCAGAGCTGTGATTTATTAGCAAAGGAATGTGCGTGATCAGCAGCAAGTGTGTTGATCAGGATGTTGTGTCAAGTGGTGGTTTGTCTGTCAGACAGGAGGTCAGAGCTCCTATGGTTTGCCATCCTGATCTGGATTGACTCCAGGCTGGTGTGACTCCTGTCCGTGACCTCTGCCCTTGGTCCCTCCTCTATACTAATCCCAAAGGAAGTGGAGTAGGGCCATTACCAGCAGGCTTTGCTGTGTCCCTCAGAGATAATGAGAACAGTGGCTCAAAGCTGCAGCTTCAGCACACGGTCACATGTGCGGACGTACCTGTAAAGTGCTTTATATATCACACAAGACACACACACTTACTGGGCACCACGTTTTTGGATTTTCCCTCCGGTTGCTTTTGGAGGTTCTGATAAGCTCTCTGAGGTGTCCAGGGACTACAGTCAGCAGCAAAAAAACAGGCCTCATTCCCAGCGGCACTGGAGGGGGGGGCACACTTCCTCTTCAGCTGCAGATGAAGTTCCCCTGTCAGAAGAACCCTGACACTTGCACAGACATGTTGCAGAAGTGTGTGGTATAACTTTGCAGATACCCGTTTAGGCAGGGAAAGTAAGCACACCTTGCTTCTCTGAGGACAGTATGGGGAAAGTGCACTTGGATGTGATATCTTACGCCAGACTCATTTGAAATAATTTAAAAGGTTGAATATAGTCAAAGAGGAAATATGCATTTTTTATGAGAAATTAGAGCTAGCAGCATGCTTCTGTACCTCTATTGGCAATCTTTTTGTGCCTTGACATGCAGTGGGGATGGAATGACTGTGGTGTGGACAATGGGTGGTCCTGTGAACAGGCCGGCCATGGTCACGTGATGGATGTATTGTGTTTAGCTAGAACTCAGTAAATGCAGAATTTTCTTTCTAATTGGATGCCTGTTAATGCTGTAGCTAAAGCTTGCTAAATCAGTGTTGTGTTAAGTATTGTATATGAGTAACTGGTTATTCAAGTGAGAACTGCAGCAGTCCTGAGTAAATCTCCCATTTAGAGTTTTGATGAGCCTGTTTGCTAACGTTTCCACATCAGTACCGTGGCTCCCTGGACCTTGGGGACTAAGCAGGTCACCTGATCATCGTTTAGAGGCAACATGGCACCTCCCAAACAGCAGGCGCCGCTCAGGCCAGCGCTGCTAATGAAGTGCCGTTTTTAATCTTTAAATATTTATGTGCAGCTAATGAGGGAGATTATCCCAAAGTGAAAGCTGACATCACCAAACCGAGACAAATCTTTTGACGGCTGTCAGGCTCTACCTAAGGCCTACAAACAGCAGTAAATGGCGGTGGAGTGACTTCTCTGCTTGCATCACATTGGCATCAGATACCAGATCTGTATCACAAAGCAGACCCAGCAGTCTTCGCTGGATGTAGAGTGCTGATGGAAATCTAGATCTTTCCCAGTGACCACTGAGTTGTGAATGTTTCAGCCCAGCCAAAGTGGTTTGGGGGTCTGGCTTGTCTAGTAGTTGAAATGAGTGAGGTGTTTTGCCACAGCCTAGGAACAGGCTGGTTTGGGGAATTTCTGTACAACGGGTGAACTGTAATTACAGTGCTGCTGACTGCTGTGCGAGATACAAGGCTGTGAGCTGCACACCGTGTTCCGAGTGTGTGCGTGGGGCAGAGCGGCCACCAGAGTGGAATGCCCTGTTCAGTAGCTGCTCTATAACTACTACCCTAACTGCAAACAGACTTTGGGTTGGTGAAATGCATGTGAGATAGATGTGTTCCAGCACATTCCCTGAGCGTGAGCTTTCCTGAGCTGCCGAAGCAAGATAGCTGCTATATATAAAGCAGCATAAGATCTCCTGTTGAGGTCTTGGGGTAGAGTATAAACAGTGCTGCATTTGTGGTCTTGGTGTAACGAGGTTTGGGCAGCCAGTTGACCTTAGACCCACAGAGGATTTTTTTTTTCCTCTGCATCATGGAGTTTTTGTTTCCCCTCCTTTGTTATCGCCTGGTTTTAACTTTAATCATCCATCTGATCTTAATTCCTTGTAGTTCATTTCTGCAAAGTTGTGAAAGTGGCTATATAGAAAAATTAACTGAAGACTGAAGAACCCGTTAGCCTGAAAATGACTTGAGTTCATAGCGAAATGCAGCTTTCCTGTAAGATGGATTCCTGTCAGGCTGGTGTTTATCGCCCGTTTTCAGCTCTTTAAACCACTAGCAGCATGAGAGGTTAAATGAGTTCAATAAGGGAAATGGTTAATTCGAGTGCTTAAGTGCTTCAGTGGTGTAAGGATCTGTGGAGCTGGAGAGCTGTGATACAGGCCCTAGGAGTGGGGCTGCTTTCATCATGGACGGAGACGGTTCAAGATCCCACAGAGGAGTGAACAGAAATGCCCCTCCCCCCATTCCATAACTGTTATTACACTGCCTCTTCAGTGTTTCAATAATCTACTTGAGCTGAATCATTTTTCCCATGTCGTGTATAAAAAGGAACGTTGTACTGGGTTGACAGTAAGGTTTTTCACCCTTTTGGTGGTTTTGCTCCTGTGGAGGAGCAGGCTGCTGAGATGGATACTCCGTGTGCATTGTCAGTACCAGTTCTTCTGAAGGAACAACAGCAGCTCGAACATCCTTAACTTCTGAACTAGAAATGCGCAGCTGTCCTTTTCCCAGTGATTTCCACCACCCCCACCACCACCCCCCCCCTTCATTATTATTACCCCTGCCCTGCATTGGCTTTCTGTATAATTTGAATTTTCCCTTATCCAGGCCAGTGGTTGCACCCACATAGATTAGCAGTGCAATCATTTTGAATCTAGTGCCCCCTGCTGACAGGTATGAAGTGTCAGTTAATGCCTGTCATGCAGAGTAGTGTGTACCTACAGGGTACAGCTTGACTTTGGGGTATGAGGTCATGTGTAAAACCTGTGAAGACTCGGTGATCTCCTGGTCACAGTTGCACAAATTGGAAGTCTTTTGTTTGTTGCTTGTTTATCTGCTTGTAATGGCCCAGCTGTCAGAAATTGTTGTTGGATCTTCAGTTTATTGAACTTATGACATTAATTGGAGGGACTGGTTTTCGAGACGTGGGTTTCTGCTCAGCACTGGAAGTGGTGTCTTCAAAGGGTGGTTAAACATGGTTATGTAACCGATACCCTGTCACATGCTGTTTCCCCAGAGTGCAGATGGCCCATAACGCCCGTCTTTCTCTTTTCAGAGTTTTGAAGGTGTAGGGCTTGTGCTCTCAGCCAGTCTAGTGGACGTGGTTGTGCTTTAGTCCATACAATTTTTTTTGACGGTCACTGTAGCAACACTCTTACCTGGCTAGTATACAGAGCCCTTGTAGACCCCCTTTTTAACCTTGCCACAGGCATGTAAACCAAGATGCTTATGGGTATATACAAAACCCTCTTTTTCCTTTGTATTGAATGTGCAGGTTTCAGATGGTGTGGATTTTCTGTCACTCTTCCTGTGTCTGGACTGGGGCGTGCTGTGCGTGGTTTGACAGAGCTGTCTCCTTTCATTTGTGACTGGGTGTAAGGAGTGTTCCGGTGCTTTCTTTTGCCTCAGGCATGTGGTGGATCCAGGCTGGCATGGCACATGCAGTGGATCTCAGGCTCGATGTTAATTTCAGTCCCATGCCTGCTCTTGTTCCCAGAACAGAACACCATTAAAGGGGATGTGGTTGTGCTAGCGCACAATTATTTGAGGGGTGTTAAAAGAGCCACACAATGAAGTACTTGGTGTGTTGGTCGATTTGGACTAGCCTGATATTTGTCTCTGGAAACAGTTGGTCTTGGAGGTTATAGTCTAACATAAAAGCTGCAATGAATCGT
Organism: Chitala chitala; assembly: GCA_025773905.1. Lineage (NCBI taxonomy): Eukaryota > Metazoa > Chordata > Actinopteri > Osteoglossiformes > Notopteridae > Chitala > Chitala chitala. Next base: position 9,700 of record JABJVR010001488.1, read on the forward strand.
AACATGTAGGTAGCAAAGTGTGCTGTCGAGGTCTTTGCTGCCTCTGTAATGACCATGTACTGCAGTTAGTTACCACTATAAAACTTGTCTTAACAAGCCATTATGTGTAATCATAATATTTCTTGTAGAAAAGGGCTTTATTTTGCTCATGTGGTTTGTTTTTGTTTAAACTGTGTTCTTCCTCCAAAGCAGAATGCCTTATTGCTCTCAGGGAGTGAATGGCCTGCATCATCTGAACACAGAGCTGCGTACGTGTCAGGAGGCTCAGAGCAGCTCGAATGTTTGTGGTGGGTTGTTTAGTGTCTTCAGTCGGTCCATTTCAGTGTGGGCCCGCCTCTCTGGGACCATCTGCCTCTGTTTGCATTTCTGTCACGCCGTGTAGGTGTGCTCTCTGTTGTGGGGGGTCGCAGGTTAATTAACCGGACACTATGAATGCTCATAGCGTCTCTTATTCCAAATGACAGTGTTGGTCCCAGAGCTGGCTGAGCGGCTGTGTGAGAGCAGGCTTTGTTTCACTGGTGTCAGCAGCACATGTGGTGTTCTCACCGTGTGTGAAATGGCGGGGGTGTATACAGAGTTGCTGTCTGTATTGCTTGGGCACTTTTGGCTAGGTTGGGATGCTAGGCAGTCAGGAGAGGAACTGCAGAGTAATAGCAGGCAGTGTTCAGTCGTCTGTGTTGTCCAGCTGTTTTTTTTCCCGTGTTGAGACCCCTCTGTCATTTTTACTGTTGTTTCGCTGCATTTTCTCAACATTTTGGACCTCTGCCAACCTCTCTGCTTACGTGTTGTAAGACTGATATCCGAATTAAAATTTCCTGTGTTTGTCAAAGAAAGGACTATTACTAATGTGAGGTTACATTTGACCTGGAAGCATTTTGGACAGGAGTTTACTGAGTTCTGTATTTGTAATTCTCTCTTTGTGAGTAGGAAGTCAGAGCAGCTGTAATCTTGTGTATAAGAACCCCCCCACTCCCCCTTAGTTTCCAAAAGATCCAGAACTAGACAAACACGAGATGTCTTAGGTAGCCTTTTAACTGTGATCTGGTGTACACTTTATGAACCATCTTTAGACAGAAACATTGTAACAGTGTTTTCTCAGGTAGGCCTTCTGATGCCTCCTGTGTGTTCTGTAAGTAACACTCCTGAAGGGGACATTAACGGGTGCCTTGATGAACACTCTTTTGAAGCTGCTTCCCAACGTTTCAGTGTTGGGTTTGTCTCGCACACCCGCAGTTACACCTGTACATTCTTCGTTCCTCTTCCCAAGACCCCTTTGATCTCCTCTTTACTTGTCATGCAGCTCTGCTGGGTTCTTTTCTTTCTAAGAACCTATATGAAACATCTTGCTGGTTTTCCTTCCGTCATATGCCCATTGTGTAGCACAGCCTGGTTCAGATCACATCAGCAGCAGAACTGTGTACTAAACACTGGAGAAGCGCAGCTGTGGAGTGTCTGCCTCTCATTTTAGTGTACTTCATGTAACACTCACTGGTTCAGACCATGTTTTCAAAACTCTATACTGAAAAGCCTCTTTCCAGTCCCCCCCTTTCCCCTTTTTCATATTGTTGAGTTTTGATCATGTTGCATGGTAGTGTATTACCAGAGTACATAGGCTGGTGTAAGGACAGTGGTTTGGTCTAAATGTGTTATGCCACCAGTTTCTCTCTGTGTGAAGAGCGTTAAGATTGTAACAGTAAATGACATGGGGGTGAAAGAAGTGGGAGGATGAGTGAACCTGAACTGTTTTTAATCACCTGGTAGTCCTCAGCACCTAAGCCCTTTGACTGTGAGCCCTGACTGGATTTAGGTGGAGACTTACTCACTTAACTGGAAGTTGTTGAGGGCTTAAATTTGGAATCCCTGAGGATGGCAACAAGGTGTTTGTTTTTCCCTTGTGTTTCAGTGTGAAGCACCTCTGTTTTACACAGAGCAGTGGATGGACACGTGCATGTCTGTAGCGCAGCTGTATGCCACTCCTGCACCTGCTCACTCTCAGCAAAGTCCGTCAACACCTGGGGGGCGCTTTTATGGCCATTTGGCTACATGTTAGGCCAGCTGCTTTAGACCTCCCTCAGTGCTCTCCCGTTTCTTGCAACTGAAGCCTAGTTACATGTGTGTCGGTCCTCCTTGTCTCATCAACTCCCCGATGAGCTGCTCCCACCGCAGCTCTGTAGACTTATTCTCAGGATGCCTTAAGAGAAATTAACTTTATGGGCAGGGACAGTGGTATTAATGAAGGACGTCTGGTTTAAAAACTGTGGTGTGGTGATTTTGTTTCTTTTGATACTGTATCTCTTATATGCCTTATTTTGTGCAGCTTACAGATCTGATTAGACGTGGGAGGGTCTGGGCTCTGACATGGGTTAACAGCTGGAGCAGCGTTTGCATGTGCTTCAGTCATGCACTGACGTCTCTCCCCCTCTTCTCCTGGCAGGTGACTCGCCTGCTATTGCTCTTCAGAACGAGAAGATCGGGGCTCGGTCACCAGCCGCGTTCGCCGTGAGCACCGATGGCTTCCGGAATGGAGGGCAGGCGGCCGCCCTGTTGAAGACGCCGCAGGGGGAGCGGTGGTGGGCGTGAGACGCTGCCTCCGGCGGCAACGCAAACATCCTGTCGGCGAGCGGTTCCAAGGAGACGAGGAAGAGGTGGAGGGGTTACATAGGAGCGCAGTAACGGTCCTCTTAGGGAACGTAACGCAGAGGGGCCTCTGCTCAGTGCTGTTACAGAGAACTGTGGAAAGAAGGGGAGCTAGGAGGGAGGAGGCAGTGATTTGGTACACAGTGGCCAGGGAGGGGGTGAGGCAGTCGGGGAGGGGCCGGAGTCATGGGCTATGAGGGCCATGGTGACCTAGCTTAAATGGCTATCGGCAAGCAGAGCTCAGTGCTGGTGTTTGTTGCTGAAGGCTGCTGCTCCTCTCCCTGCTTTGTGGCCTCACACTGCCTCTCTCTCTGCCTTTGTGTCATCCGAGGCTCGCTCTCAGCCTCAACTCGGACCGCTGTCTGTCGCCATGGTGGGCGTCTGGAAGCTGGTGCGGGGCGTGAGGCAGCTGGAGCTGCACCGCCTTATCCTGCTGCTCATTGTCTTCTGCCTGCTCTCCATGGCTTTCCTTGCCTACTATGTCAGCAGCAGCCCCAAGATCAAGGAGGCTCCGCCCTTGCCTTTCAGTGACTGTGGTGTAGCGGCGGGATCATCTGGAGGCCAGAGGGCTCCGCTGTTCCTCCCCCCGCAGACCAGCCATCGTGTCATCAAAACGGTGGACAACTCCCACACGGAGCCCGTCGTGCTTGTTTTCGTGGAAAGCATTTACTCACAACTAGGCCAGGAAATAGTGGCCATCTTGGAGTCCAGCCGCTTCAAGTACCAGACTGAGATAGCGCCAGGGAAGGGAGACATGCCCACACTCACCGAAGGAGACCGTGGCCGCTATGCACTCATCATCTATGAGAACGTGCTGAAGTACGTCAACTTGGATGCCTGGAACCGGGAGCTGCTCGATAAATATTGTGTGGAGTTTGGCGTCGGTGTCATTGGGTTTTTCAAGGCCAATGAGAACTCACTGCTAAGTGCCCAGCTCAAGGGCTTCCCCTTGTTCCTGCACTCAAACCTGGGTCTTCGGGATTACCGTATCAACCCTGCTGCCCCATTGCTCTACATCACCCAAGCTAATGAGGTGGAGCAGGGTCCCCTGCCTGGGGACGACTGGACGGTCTTCCAGTCGAACCACAGCACCTACGAACCCGTTCTCCTTGCCAGCACCAGGTCTTCGGAGACTTTGTCCCACCCAGGCTCCCACCGGGCCATTTATGCCACTGTGGTCCAGGATCTGGGACTCCACGATGGCATCCAGAGGGTGCTCTTTGGCAACAACCTCTCCTTCTGGCTGCATAAACTCATCTTTGTGGACTCCATTGCTTACCTGACAGGGAAGAGGCTGTGTCTGTCACTGGAGCGCTACCTGTTGGTGGACATTGATGACATCTTTGTGGGCAAAGAGGGCACGCGTATGAAGGTGTCTGATGTGGAGGTGAGTGCAGACTTTCAGTGTAGTCATGCGGGGGCTGATTAGCACATAGAATGTCTGGCAGTGCCAATGTGAAGAACGGTGAAAGCTGCAGTTTTTTTTAAAAAAAAAAAACCTTGCCTTGTGCGTCACAGTTTTTAGTGTGAGGAAAAACATTTGTGAATTCAGGCACGTTTTCAAATTTGTGCAAAGTAAATGCTTTCATTGGACACGCTGTCTTAGCACAGTCAGCATTGTCGAGATCTTAGGAGCTTTTTTTTTTTTTTTTTCTTTTACATTTAATTTTCCACTTATCTTTATAGATCAAGATAAGCCTCACCCCTCACCCTACGCCTTGTTATGATGACATTGTGGTCAGTACTTTTTATCAGGATGTCAGACATTGGAAGCTATGAAAATGGGCACAGTCTTTCCTTCACGTCGCTGTCGGGCACTTGATGGCTTCGGCACCGAAACTGAGACATTCCCCACAGACCGCCCCTGTCAGACGTGTCAAGTGAAATTAACACAATTAATGTAGAATAATGGGAGGATTAATTAGGCGTTTGCATCAACGAGGTGCCATGTAAAATGCAGTCTGGGGATAGAGGAGAGAACGTGTTGGGCAAAGCAGCTCTTTTGTCGTATACGTCAGGCAGTGGAGTTAAGCAGGCCTCCTAGAGGCAGTCGGGCAATTAATCAGTCTGTCTTTAATTTGTCAACACTGGCTCTGGCTGGAAGTATCAGGGCGCAGTCGGATGTGTTATAAGGGAAAGACGGTCTCCCGGCACGCTGGGTCACCAGTCCTGTGAACTGCTGGTCACTGCAGGCCCTGTTTAATTTACAGACTCACAATGATATGCTGGACTATGGCTCTGGGAAGCCTGTTTAAATATTCTGTGCTTGAAGCTTTTTTCCCTTTGAAGGACATGATGGAGCTGGACTTTATAGACACTCTGACGGTGAGCAGCACCTGTTGATTCCGTGGCTATATGTATTCCAGTTTGGTTCTGTTTAGAGCAGCCCCCATGGTTTGTGTCCATGCACCCTTCCTAATTCTGTCACCTCACCTGCTGTCTTTCACAAGCCGTTGTCATCTGGCAAATTTCAGCTGCCTCCGAGTATTCCCTTCGGCCTGAGCAGGGTCACGGACACGTCTGCCCAGCTGTAATAATTCCCCGGTCAGCTCTTGGCTCTTCTGTGCTGGCTGTGCCATTTCACAGAAGATTTGCGATGTTGCCCAGTGACACAGTTCTGACACTCGTACACCCATTTACTGCTGGTGCGCTCATGTATGACTCCTCATCCAGCTCCCCTCTGCCCCCAAGTTCATGCGTCAGAAACTCAGGCTAATGGAGAGAAGCTGTTGATCTACACATCACTCCCTTGCTTTTCGTGATGCACAAGCTGTAAACTCTACGTTAGATCCCCTCCCATGTAAACGTAGCCAGGGAGGCTTGCTCAGTTTACTAATGGAGAGCCTCCCCCCCATTTCAGCTGTAGCACAGTGTGTACCTAAAGGTACTATAACTGTCCCCACATCCTTAAATGAAATACGTACTTTTGTGACAGTTGCCCTCTTTGTGATGTTATTACAATGTAATTTCTTTGATCTACATCTTTATGTATGGAGTGTAGCTCCAGTAAATGTTTGTTATACTGCCTGGGTAATATTACCCTCCAAGTCAGTACAGCTCCAGATTAGTTCCTATCTAGTGTACGCACCCTTGTTCAAACGAGGGTTCCTATGAAATGAGAGCAGTATTGATTTTTCTGTGTGCAGTTGGAGCTCCCGTCTTCTGTATTTCCTTGTCCTTCAGCCTCTGTGGAAGCTCTGTGTCGGACGTCTCCAGCAGTAGCCTGGACAGAGATGCCAGTTTTCCTCACCATCCTTGGGTCCAAGGCAGCAGTGGTTATTAATACATCTGTGCTTGACAGCATTGTATAGCAGTGATGCTGGGTCACAGCCTGTGGGCACAGAGCACAGTGTGGGGGGTGCGCTTTGATGGGAAAAGATGATGAATGACAGCTGAGTGTGTCTTTGTATGCGAAGGAGTGCGACACGAGCAGCCCCCACTTCCAGTGTGTCTGACTCACATCTGTTTCTCCACTAACATGCCTGGGTTACCGTAGTGACGCAGGCCTTTTCAGAGCCCCTTTGTCTGTCCCTAGAGCCTCTTTCTCACACTTTTTTTAATCTCCAGCTCATTTATCTTGTTTTCTTCCCCTTTAAAGCCTCTGTGTCCCTGCAGGATTTCCACATCCCCAGACTTTTATCGCGCTTCTCCCATCAGATGGTGACATAGCGGAAGTGCAGCTGGTGCTGTGTGTTGATTATGGCTCCACCGTCACCCTGCTCCTTTGTGTCAGGTGTGCCAGGCTCTGTGTCGGTCTTTTTCTTCAGCAAGCCCGCCCTCCAGGCGGTCAGGGTGGCCAGCTTGTTTATGTTCTGATACACGGGCCTCCGGGGCTGCTGTAAACACACCACGTCTCAGCCGTTTGGCAAAGGAGCCGCACGCCTGCCTCATCACCGACACGAGTATCGACCTCCGCAGGTCCCATCCTGTGGTCCAACGGGGACTGAACTGCACGCACTTTGAGAATATTTTTAAAGCGGATACAGGGATGTGCATAAATGTGTGGTTAAATAGGTGATTTGTAATTCTATGCCCTCCCTGCAGTAGTGCATCTACTTCCAATTTTAGTCTGCACTGGGTCAGTCTGTTTTTCTAGGTGTGAATTTTTATCCCCTCAAATGAGGTTTATTGCGAGTCTGTGCATCACACTTTGATCTGTCTCTCAGCGCTGTATGTAGTGTGTGGTCTAGTGAAGGTCAGCCTTCTGCTTACCTTTGATTTGTTTTGGCGTTTCTTCACTTCAGCCTGTAGTGCTGGTCTGAAATATTTAATGGTGTGTAACCTGGGTGTAAAAGGGGAGATTAGGCCCAGGGTAGGGAGTAGAGCTTTAATTTCTTGCTGCGCTGCTCTTGCTGTGGAATGGTGGTCATTTAGCTTTTTCGTTTTCTCTCTCCCCCCCCCCCCCGCCGTTTCCTAGGCTTTACTCAATACTCAAACCAGACTCCGAACTCTGGTCCCCAACTTCACTTTTAATCTTGGATTTTCTGGAAAATTCTACTACACTGGTAAGTCTAGCAGTGAGTATGTGCACTGTGATTGTCATGAGATTCTACCGTGGAAGTTAATGATGGTCTGACACTAGGCTGTCAGAGAGATGCTGCTGAAATTCATTGACGTAGTTCCGGGCCATGTTGCTGGTGAGTGGGCGGTGTCTATATGGTTCTCTCTTCACCCTCTCCAGATTATCCAGCACCACCACCAGTTTTTAATGATCTAAGGCCTGTATCCCATTTGCACATGCAGTGTATAAATAGCTCAGTAAATGACAGGACTTATCATAGTTGGATGGAAACATCTGTCATCACCCATCCTGTACCAGTGTAGACGTGCTGAATCTTGTTGGCATTCGAGGTGCTGTTTTGCCCTGTGTTCTGTGCTGGTGTGTTGAGGCACAGTTAACACACTATGGAATTCTGCTTTTCTTGGGTGCAGTGTGTGCAAGAATTGGGTGTTTGGTGCCGTGATATAGACAGAAAACGTTCAGTCCTTAGTCTTCGGTGTTTGGGTGTGAACCCTGTGAAAGCAGTGCAGCATGTGTTGGGTGACCATGTGCTCGTGGTTTGACTGGCCCGCCGTCCTGGACCGGTGGCATCTTCCTCTTCTTCCAGGGACTGACGAGGAGGACCGTGGTGATGACATGCTGCTGCGCCACAGGAATGAGTTCTGGTGGTTCCCCCACATGTGGAGCCACATGCAGCCGCACCTCTTCCACAACGTGAGCGTGCTAGCAGAGCAGATGCGTCTCAACATGCTCTTCGCCCAGGTGAGTAGCAGGCTCTCTGGGCCTGCCCTGCACCTTAAAGTTGCATGTTCAGCTGCAAGTATGCCCGTAAGGGCTTGTCGTGTTGCAGTTTTCTTTCGATTCTTCCATTTTCACCTGCTCACAGCTGAGGTTAATTCTGCGAGCCAGAAAACAGCCAAACGGAGACAAGGATCAAACTGGCTCAGTGCTGGCAGGTTGAGTCTCAGTGAGGCACTTTGACATGGTGTCTGAGCGCTTTCCAGCACTGCGCTGACTAAGCTCTGGTTTTACTCCACTGTGATCAGTTCTCCATAGTGAGCACCAGGGTATCTGTTTGGCTGGTAAAGGGCCCTGGCAGTCAGTGCTTTGCTGCTCACAGCTTTCACCCACAGGGAGTGTTGTGGCCCTGAGCTGGAAGATTCATCCCTAGCAATTAGACATTTGTGGGAACTGTTCATTTTAGATGTTAGTTTTACAGTGACCTCTAGTGGTAGAATAAGTGCTTTGCTACAATGTCAAAGTACTGTGCAATGATTTATTTGATGTGGAAATGGATTTTCCCTCTGAACTGTTGCGCAGTGTGACTGTGTTTTGTCTGCCCCTTGTACCTGAATTTCCTAATTGCCCACCCACTGCACAGGAGCACGGTATCCCCACAGACATGGGCTACGCCGTGGCTCCCCACCACTCAGGGGTGTACCCTGTGCACAAGCAACTGTACGAGGCCTGGAAGGCAGTGTGGGGGATCAAGGTGACAAGCACTGAGGAATACCCACACCTGCGCCCTGCCCGCTATCGACGAGGCTTCATTCACAACGGCATCATGGTGAGCTGTGGCTCGGCCACCCCACCCCTCCATGCTACACAACACTAGTCAATGATATAAATTTACACTATTAGCAAATATTATTTACCGCTGACCTATATTATAGCCAGTTAATGGTTTGGTGGTTCTTGCTGTCAGATTCTGCGTTTACTGTATAAAAGTAGCATTGTGCTGCATGGTGAAGTCCAACAGTTGAAAACAACAGCAGATCTTTGATCTTAACATTTTGGAAAATAAATTCTCCCCCCCCCCCCCAAACACCTCTTTGCTCATCTTGCTGTGTGTTATTTAGGTGCTGCCCAGACAAACATGTGGTCTCTTCACACACACCATCTTCTATCACGAGTACCCTGGGGGCTCACGGGAGCTCGACAAGAGTATCCGGGGAGGAGAGCTCTTCCTGACGCTGCTTCTGAACCCTGTACGTGCACCGAGCCCGCTTCTCCTTCCTGCCGCACACCTATGCAGAGCTGGCCACAGTTCCAAACACCTGACTGGATGGAACAGGCTGTCAAGCACACCTGTCATACTGAATCTGGCTCTTTAAGTTGAGAGGGATACATGTAGGTGGCACGGTGGCATGGTGGTTAGCACTGTCGCCGCGCACCTCCAGGCCTGAGGTTCAATTCCCACCTTGGGTCTGTGTGCGTGGAGTTTG
>JABJVR010001489.1:0-19061 GCA_025773905.1 Chitala chitala
TCTGGGGGTCACTTCTTAGACTGCTGCCCCCGCGACCCGGCCCCGGATAAGCGGTAGATAATGGATGGATGGATGGAAACAGGAAGCCGGTACAGGGGAAACATCCCTGCTTTGTATTCCAGACAGGAGAGCAGCAGCCGCATTTTGCAATAACTGGAGAAGAAAAAGGGGAGATGGAGAGACTTTGATAAGTAATGCACTGCAGTAGTCTAGCATGGAAATAATTGAGGTGAGGAAAAAAGTGAGAACGAGCTTAACCTTAGGAGGGAGCTTAAGCTCAAAGGCTTGCTTGGACAACTGAACCAATGCGTTAATCAAACTGGAATTGACAATCAAATGTTACTCTCAGATTCTTAACGTATGGTTTTAAATATGGGCCATAGGGGCCAAGGACTGAATCAGGAGTACTAGCAGCAAGATCAGTTCCCTAAAATCATGATCTCATGTACACTCACTTAGGTGCAAATATTTAAGGCCATGCAAGTTTTAACATCATCTGAACAGCTAAATAAAGACTGGAATGAGTTCTGTGTAGATTTGAATGGGAGGTGCATTTGCATTTAGTCTGCATAACAATGAAAAGCCAATCCATCGTTAGTTTTAAAGAAATGTTTTGTCTGAGGTTTAATTTAAGTAGTATGCTTTCTGTTAGGCATTGATGTTGATGATGGTCACTGTATTATACCTGATATTAAGATGTTTATTTAGTCTTGAAGGATGGGGGGAATAAAGTGGTTAAAATCCCATATTGCTGTAACCAGTTGGAATGCTGTCATGGAGGTATAAGTTACATTTTTTGAATAACTCAGTTAATAGTACATACGTTCTGCAGACTACATGTACTGTGGCCTCAGTCTCATGTTGGTGTCTCATGTCTGGCTCACGCTTTCCCCAGAGATGTGATTTCAGAGCTGGAGCACCTGAGCTTCATTAACACAGATGTGGGCCGCTGTCGGGCCTGGGTGCGACTGGCCCTGAACGACGGCCTGGTCGAGTGCTACCTGGCATCATTGTTCCGCGAGGACTCCAAGCTAGCAGGCTACTACCAGCCCGTGGCCCTCATGCTGGACCCAGAGGAGCGGGAGGTGCTGCTGAGCTACCTGCAGGGTTTGGCCTCACTCTCCTTCCAGCTGTCGTACAAGAGCGCCGTGCTGAACGAGTGGACCGTCACGCCTCTGGTGCTCGCCGGCCTCTGCCCTGCTGACAACTCCCTGGAGTTGACACCTGCAGCCAGTGCCGCACAACCCCAGAAGCGCAAGGAGTCCTGGGACACCATGTCGCAGTCTTCCAGTGGCTCGGACGCTGTGGAAGTGCAGAGGGGGCCAGCCCATGTGAAGAACGGGGGAGGCAGGAGTCACCTGACCTCCTCCAACCTGAGCTTGGACACCACAGGCTCCTCCCAGCTCTCCTCAAGCCCAAGCTCAGACAGCCTGCTGCAGGGCAATGGCCACAAGAGTCCTGACAAAGAGCCGTGGCCCGCTGACATTGACATCAGTGCTGCCGCAGAGGATTCTGGGAAGGCTCTGCAACAGTGAGTCTGGTTGGATGAGAGGGGAAATGAAGGCCAGACATGGTAGTTTAGACATGCTGTTTATCAGATTTGTATTTTTTTTCCCCCCCAGGCACTGCATTCAAAAATAAATTTGTTTTATATATAATACTGTTGTGTAATAGAATTTTTGCTTAGTGTAAAGTAGCACTAGCCATGATAAATATGAATGCAGATCTCCTTTTAGTTCCTAAAAGTATGTTAGTATTTTTGAAAATGTATTGACTTTCTTTACCCCCCCCCCCCCCGCTCCCACATTGATGTCCCACTTCTGCTCTTGTGTGATGTTGTTAAATGTCCTGTACAGCTGTTACTGTGTCCCTTCCTCCAGCACACTGACAGACTTTGAGGAGAGCACTCCCCCCAGTCAGGACTCCATGCATGACTCCTGCCTGTCCAGCCCAGCCCAAGACCACCTGTCAGACATCACAGCGTCCAGCAGCTCAGAGCCTGATGCCCCTCAGCTCCCGACCTCTGTTACAGAAGTGTGCCTGCCTCAGTCCCCTGCCCAGGCTGGAGATGAGGATGTCCTGATGGAGACGCGTGCACCCTCCGCCCCTGCAGACGAAGCTCCATCTTTGCCTGAGGAAGTCAGTGAGCCGGGGCCCACTCTCTGCTTCGTGGGCTCCAGGTGTGCTCATGATAACCTCAGCAGGAAGACCTCGGTGGACTCCCTTCACTCTCCTACCACCAGCCTCCCTGTAAGTGTACCTGGAGCTCTCTGCTGTTACGCCTTTTTTGTGACAATATTGAGTTGCTGTGATCACTGTACCAATTTATTTAGTTGTAAATTGAAGGCTTTGCTGTTTTGCTAAATCTGTTTTTTTGGTGTCTTCTACATGATGCATATATGTTGTATACAATGACAGTAACACGTGTTGAAGGTGTTGAGTGTGCTGTGGTGGTTCTTCTGGTTTAATGGGCCTGGTACTTTGGGCAGGTGCCATGGCAGCAAAGGATGGCTGCTTCTGACCCGTTCACTGTTCTGATTGTTGGTAATGCGGATTCTCAGAAGTGCAGGTCGTGGATCTCTGAGGACGACTTCTACAAGCCGTGCTTGCAAGATACGGCTGAACCAGACGGGTGTTCAAACGTGACCCTGGGCCAGGAGAACATTGTGCCCTCGCCTACCATGGAAGCAGAGTCCTCTCAGCCCGCCCCCAGCGTCATACATCGCAGGCAGATCGGTGAGCCCCTCCACCCAGCCTGTGTGCTTCAGTGTCGGTCTACGCTCTTGCTCTGAGAACACCACCATTCGTACAGTTTGTGAGGCTGTGATGTATGGTCATGGTTTGCCTCCACATTCTAGTATTCCCTCTCAGCAGACTTCAGTATTATCCACTGGTGTGCTGCTGGTGTACTTCAAGCTTAGTATGTTTTGGAATAAAAGTAGTAATATTACATATAATTTTTTTTTAATCCAAAGCCTCCAATGTTTCACTTAAGGTCTGCAGCTGAAAAGTGTGTGTGTGTGTGTGTGTGTGTGTGTGTGTGTATATGTGTGTGTGTGTCCACCCTCACCATATGGCTGTATGCAGTTATATCTTGAAGTCAAATAGAAACACGTCAGCGCAGAGCAGAAAGAGGATGGGTGAAACCTTAAGTCATTGTTCCCTCTTTCCTGCTTTGTAAGCCTTCAGCACTGGCTGTCTTGTTACAAGGGAGCCTTTGCGAGGTAGAAGCCTTAGTGAGACTAGTCTGAGTCAAAGGGGAGTTTTGTTAGACTTCAAGTTTTTTTGTGGTGGTTTCTGTTAATTCATTGCCTTATACATTACGCATAATGTCAAAGACATCTTAAAATGTCACCTTAGTACTCATTGTTGCTCTTGGCTTTTTTTAAATCCAGAAACTCGTAACACATTTCCCATGTTATATTTCCATTGTACCCTGTACTGTAAATGTGGGTGGCATCATAAAAGTTTACTTTTTTTTAAACAAAGGACTGTTCTTTATAAAGTCTGAATATATTAATAGGGTTTGTTCTATAACCTATGTAGAAAAAACATTATATCGTATTCCCAGTTTGTGTTTGCCGCACACATTTTCATGTGTGATTGCAGCCCGCTCCATGTAAGACATTTAACACTAACCCCATGTAAATAAAACGATTTCAAGATAGAAAAATTATTGTTATAAACCAGGGGTGCACACACTTTTTCAGCTGGGAAGCTACTTGTAAAATGACCAGGTAAAAATGATGTATCTGTATTAAAAATGCTGCATATATATGTTTTAATATATGCTAAAAATGTTTTTTTTTATGGAACGCGATCGACCCGCTACATTTGCGATCTACTGGTCAATCATGATTGACATATTGGGCACCCCTGATATATATATATATCAGGGGTGCCCAATATGTCAATCATGATTGACCAGTTATATCACTGAATACTAAAGTACATTTAGTTTAATAATGCGAAATAACTGCAAAAACACTGCATACAATTGGTTTGATAATTGCGGCTGGGGCAGCTCCCGGGGTAGTCTATTTTTTTATAAACAAGGTGAGCTTTGTCTGAACTGTTTGTTTCTTTTTCCCCTCGTACATTTCACGATACGGTTGCGAAACGCATCATGTGCCATCCGCTCAATCGTTCAGTGTTTGGGTCCGTTCCTTCAAAATGTGCAAGAAGTTTATTCGGTAGAGATAAATCTTCAGATAATCATTAGTTGTGAACACAGAAAGCGAACACAGAGGAAGAGCACTGTACCGAATCTGAGCTACACTGAGCTTTGTGTGCAGAACTGCTAGTGCTGCCGAGAGCTGGGCGAAACTCATATGCTCGTACGCCCAGCTGAGCAACGCTCACCGGACATACCGGTCACAGTTGTGGTCGTAAAGTCAATCAGCCGTAAGTCGCACAGGTCGCAAGTCGACGACGACCTGTAATCACTTTAATGAAGCGAATACCCCCGATCCCCAGACCACACATTTAGAAAATAAAATGTTACTACAGAGCGGAGTGCCTATAGGAATATATTTCTTGTTATAATTACTTTTGCTACTGTCTTTTTTTTTTTTTTTTTTTACTCTGCTTACATTACTGCTACAACTTTATAAAGTGTAAAGGACAGCATGTTCATGAGTGCTTGCTATTTTGTGTACTTAAATGTAAACCTTAATAGTCTATCAGTTTTTGGTTATTCGTTCTTGTGATGTTACAATGGTCGTGACATTAATTTCTAGGCAGGTAGGCTGTTTAGGCTGTTAGGGGATTTAATGAAGAGGAATCTTAATCCAGCAGACTTTTTCAGTGTGTGCAATAAATCTACGCTTTCTTCTGATATGCATGCCTCAAACATGCAGTTTCTGGTTTTATTTTTTTTTTTTCTTCCTTCAAGTCCAAATCTTCACTTTCTGATACAACATCAGTAAAATCGACGCTAAAATCAGTAATGTCTCTCCGTGACAAAATAGTTACTGGCTCCATTGTTGTTGTTGTTTACAGGCTCTTTCCCTATTATGTCACATGGCAGGTGCATGATCACTAGCCTGAAAAGAAGTGTGTCAGGACAGATATGTTTTAAAGGTCATTGCTAAGCACATAAGCATTGCCTCACCATGATACTGGCATTAAATGGAAATGTATTCTAATCTTCACAAACAGTTGTGAAAGTTACGTCACCCGCAGTTTAAAATGTCATAAAAGCACAGTAAAACATTGCAGTGGTGTGTGTCTGACATGCACAGTTCCTCAGTGTATTTTAGCTTTGTAGTAAATGCTGAATGATCTGTGTTGGAAGTATGTATTGCCAATGTTGAAGTGGTGTTGCTGACTGTTTAGCCTTTGCTACCAATGAGGACATAATGCGAATAGATTACGTGCCCTGAAGCTTTGCTGAAGCTGCCTTTCCCTGCTGGATCACAATTAGGTTGAAAAGGCTGAGGCTGCTGATCCTTGGGGTCGCCATCTATGAAACCAAACCCATCAGAGGTCATGTGATGCAAACCACGGGACTGGACTGCGTGATTCCTTCTGAGCTGTCATGAGCTCCTATGCGTGATTTAATGTGGAGTCATTCACACTTGGCTTTGTGGTGTTTCAGTGTGCACTTAAACTGTCTCCAGATAACACTGCTCATCCCACACAATGTGACTGTATGTGTGTAGCGCTGTAATGTGTGTGGCTGTTGTACCGCTAGTGTGAAAGGTTGTGTGCATAATGTCTCCACTCCTTTGTTTCAGATGAATGCAGTTATAAGTATAATTGCATACTGCTGTAGTAAATATTGCATATATCTCTCTGTGAGAGAGAGAACACTTTTTTTCCATTTCATTCTGAGTTTCCCAGCAGTATTCTTGTACTAGTGTCATTTCTGTTCTGAAAGTAGTCTTTATTCACATGTCTTTTGTCTGCCCTGTTCATCACCCAGTCGCATGTAAAACAATAATTCCTTCCACCAATGCATGACAGACATGCAGGTTGCTTTCTTAGTGGCTGGTAAAGACCCTAGCGTGCAGCAGTAAGTTTTGTGCTTACCAGCCTTCTCACTCTGCTTTTTTTTTTTTTTTCATTTTCAGTCTGAAAGAAATGGGCTTCCTCTTTGTGGGGTTCCTCTTTGTGGGGTCACCACATTTTCTGTTTTCTTTTCCCCATCTGTTTATCACCAATCACCAGCAAATAGCTCATAACTGGAGCAGAGCAGCTTCTCTGGTGTGACTGTAGTTTGTGACGGTGATAGACACATTGCATAAATTTGAGGAAATGTTACTATCCCATGATAACTGTCGTTCATCCATGTGCAGATTTTGCGGTTCTGTGACTTTGAAAGTTAATTTTACACCACTCAAAACATGCTTTGTTCTGCTACGAATCAAATGTGAATAAGAATGAAGTATGTTTGTGTGGCACGCGTTTAGCCTCATGCCTGTCTGTCATTTCCTGGCATGTGTGCAGACAGTGGACTCATAAACCGATGGTTATTTCTTAAGTCATTCCTGTGCTCTTGTGTAACATTATTCATTATTTATTCATTATAACTGCATGAGAGCTGCGAATAGTGCTTATGCTGGAAGTGTGTGTGTGTGTGGTACAGTGATGTACCCAGATATGGCCTGTAGAGCGGGATCTTATTCCTTTTATTAACCAAGAGTGTTCATTAGGCAGAGGAATTCTAATTATAGAATTATTTACTCAAGGATGAGGATTGCAGCTACTTTGCTTTGGTGATAATTTTTTCAGCAAACTATTGAATGTATCTGTTGACAGCTACTATTGTATTTCAGGCAATTTTTAAATATTTGAAACCTGCAGCCAAAAGTAAGTTCTAAATCCTGGAAAATACAACAGAATTCCCCAGACTAAAGTGTGCAGCTTTCTGTTTTGCTAATAACTGAAGTGTCAAAACCTATTTTGCTTATTTTGTTGTGGATTTTTTTAAATTCACTCTTCAGGGACTCCTTTTCTTTTATGACAATGTACTATTGTGTGGTGTAACAATGTGCATTTGACAGCTTTCTGAGCAGAAGCCTTGACTGCCCACTGCAGTTTGCAGGTGCTGCATTGTTCTGCTCACTTTGGCCCCTCTGCTCTGCTCACTTTGGCCCCTCTGCTCTGTGCTTGCCTTTTGCAGGTCTTCCCAACCCATTTCGTGGGCTGCTCAAACTGGGCCACCTGGAGCGACGCAGCGCCATGGGCCTCTGGCGGACTTTCTACTGCGAGCTGTCTCCCTATGAACTGCGCCTCTACCTGGACGAAGTGGAGCGCACCTGCTGCGACAACTTCTCCCTGCTGCGCTGCGAGGACGTGTGTTCGGCCACGGCCGAGGGCCGCTTCGAGCTCGCCTTCTCCGGCAAGCGGGTCCAGCTACGAGCGCCCTCGCATGATGAGGCAGAAGACTGGGTGGACCGCATCTTGGAGGCCGTCCACAAATTGCGGCCAGCCCGTCATGATGAGCAGCGCCAGGAGCCAGACCCTCCCACCCTTTCAGACTTCAGCACCCCCGCCCTCTCCCCCCCACCCAGCCCTAAGCACAGTTTTTTAGAGTCCCCTGAACTGGAATGGTCCCGGCTTGCGGAGCCCGAAGTGGACGCCATCAAAGAGGCGGTGCTGTACCAGTTGAACAGCGACAGATCCTGGACTCCCTTCACCTTCTCACTCTCTTTGGAGGCGCTGAAGGTGTTTGAGGTGCATGAAACCCGCAAGGTCCTGCGAGTAACGCACACCATCGAGTCCATTCGGGACGTAGTGCCTGACGCATCGCTGGGCAGCCCCGCCTTCTTCAGGGTCCTTACGGCCCGAGACACACTAAAGCTCCGGGCCCAGAGCGAGGAGGAGGCCCGCTCTTGGAGGGAGCTGATCCGAGGGGCCCTCAACTCATACCTGGACACGTGCGAGAATGGTACGGTCCAGGGCTTGTCTGGCGAGAGTGGGAACATCCACCGGCTAGTGCAGCACGGCCTGAGGGAGGATGCAGTGCTGCTTCCCCACCTTTACAGCATTCCTCTCCAGAAGGGGCTGGATGCACAGAACTTCAGGTGTGCAGGTGTGTACACGTTTCGCTTCCCTTTGTCTGTCTCATACCGAGAGCTGGAGACCTCTCTGTTCCTGTTGTTTTTCAGCCTTAGTTATGCATAAACAATCAGTCGCTGTGTCAGCATTTACCTTTGGGTTTTCTACAAAATGTAGGACTCCAGCTGTGCTGCAAACATTCTGGAATTTTTATGTAGTGATAATTGGAATTTTAGGTCTTTGAAGGTGCAGAATGAAGACCTGCTGTGTAGACTAACAATGTCAGAGGTTGACTCAACTCGAGGAGTTTGTACCTGTACTGTTGTGCTGCCAACTCACAGGAAAAGCATGATTCTAATGGATAACATGGGGGGGTCAGCCTGTGTAATGGACATCCCGCAGTGAGCAGCTGGGCAAGATGTAGAACATTTGTCTTTTGCAGTACAGTACTTGCATGGATATTTCTTAACAGTTCTTTTATACTGTATGAATAAATACTTTGTAAAACCACAAGACTGACTGAACGCTACTTCCTCCTGCTCTGTGTGTTTGCTCACTGTCCAGGTTGCTCCAAACAAATAGGCTTCTCCTTCGGAAAAGCCAGGCTATGTGAGTTCTCGGGACAATACTATTGCGAGTCATGTCACCATGGCAACACGACCATCATCCCCTCCCGCATGGTGCACAACTGGGACATGTTAGTACGAGAGGTGAGAACGCGTTAGTTTTCAGCCCAGCGCCACGTTTGGCCCAGCGCCGGGTCCAGCCTCAAGTTCTCCCCATGTGCTTTACTGAGAACCACAGTGTCTGAAGATCCTTTTCAAAGTGCTTCCTCATTTTACACCCCCAGACTTCTTGAATTTGGCATTTCTGAACTTAAGCCCTGAATAGTAGCACAGATCTGGTACCAGCTTTCCGTGTGCTGTTGTAAGTACAGTGCTGTAGAAACAATTTCTAACACAAATACTATTTGTAATGAGTGATAGTGTATGTTGTACGATGTGTGTGCTGGTGGTTAGGGGAGCTGTGTGTTTTCTTTTCTGAGAGCTGTGGTTTTCACACTCCGTTCTGGGTATTGTGTGACATTGACTGCTTTTGATAATTTCATTGATGCTGCTTGAAATGTAGTGCTGCCACTCCACTCCCAGCTGTGTGGCCGTGTCAAATTGTACTGAATAAACCCTGGTGCTTATTTAGTAGTTAAAATAAATTAACATGTACATGACCCATATGAGGTACGCTCAGCGTTTTGTTGCTACCAGCAAAGCTGTTAATTCAAGATCTGTTTGTCACACTTTCTCCACCATTCACAGTGTACACAAATGTTTTAAGGCTAGGACTAATATCCCTAGTCAAAAAATTGATTTGATTGAGTGAATACTGTAGGTTTTACAGTGTGGCTAGCCTAGTGAGCGGACACTGTCGAGTGTTGGACTGGGACTGCAGTCCAGAACCATGCTTGTTGTATTCGATCTGAGTGTCAGACTCCTTTCTGACTGCTATTTAAATGCTTGAATTTGCAAGGGGAAAAGTCTGTAATTTGTCATTTTTAGAGTTGCTTGGTGTAGTTAAACCTTAGTAACAATCTTGTGTTGGTAAGCTGATTGCGTCTGAGTCATTAAGTGTGACTGTAGTAAACTGCTTTCATGTCTGTATTGAAATGAAGGTAAACCTTTAATCTGACCAGTTACTCAAGTGTTTATGAACGGTGTACTTTACGCTGCTGTGGTAAATCTGGGGCAGTTTCATCGTGCCTGCCTGCAATGTTGGTCTGTTGTGTTCTGGCCCGGCCCTGCGTGTCCACAGGTGTCACGACCCGCCCTGAGATTGCTGAGCACGGTGGCCCTGGAGCCGCTGCTGGACCTGGAGGGGCTGAACCCAGGGCTGTGCAGTCACGTGGAGCACATGGGGCGGGTGCAAGGGCTTCGCCAGCGCCTTCGGCTCCTCGGGGACTACCTACTGGCCTGCCGCAGTGACGTCGTCAAGAGGATCCGGCCCAGGTGAGTGGAGCCAGGGTCAGAGGTCAGCGAGCAGCTCCTGTGTGCACCACTCTTTGGCGGGAACACAACTAACCGTGATTAAGCAAACTTTCTCAGCCAGTAATGTTACATTGTATTATATTTTCTTTCCCCTCCTGTGTAGACTTGAACAGCGGAATTATCACCTTGACTCCTCCCACCTGTACAGTGTAACAGATTTACGGCAGGTAAGGGGTCAGGTGGCACATTTCTTCTTTCATGATTAGGTCTGATTCAGAAGATCATTAGCATGTTAATTGCGTACATTAACTGTCCTTAGGTCAAGTTTTAAATAGAACCAGAACAGCAGTGGAACAAATGCAATTAAAAAAATTACTTATGCCTCTAAAACCATTCAGGTCTGTACCAAAACACTACATTGGATTTTAACAGCTCATCAGTCTTGAAATCTGTATGTTTTGTAATAGCTTGCGAGTCTCTGCGTATCACTGGTAATTCGGTCGATTTTGAAATGGTGAATAGACTGGCTAACACATTAAATATTTCCTTTGAGCATTTTTGCATCTGCTGAACAGCATCAACCAGAACTGTGAATAACTGCATGTCCTCACCATGTTCCTCTGAAAACAGAGGTCATAATGTTGACATGCATTATTCATAATCTCATATCACATGAGCGCTGGATTTTAACATATTTTCATGTTATTGAACATTTTTTTTTTTTTTACGATTTTATGTCATGGATTTAAAGCAGGCTGAAACACAATTGAAATGCTTGTGTGTTAAATTTTGTAGGGAAATCGAACACAGCAAATGCTGTAATTCTCTGTATTTAGCATACTGTGAGCGTGTAGTAAGAAGCTGACCTGAGTTTCCGAGTTTCTGTGCTAAGATTTTTAACTGTTAACAGTATTTCCATCGTCTCCCTGACCATGTGTGCCAACCCCTCTGTGTGTGCAGATAGCAGATGGACAGTACGAGGCCTTTCTCCAGAACCTGGTCCAGTTTGCCTCCAGCCATGTGTACCAGTGTGATTTGTGCACACAGAGGGGATTCATTTGCCAGATCTGCAATGCCAGCCAAATCGTTTTCCCCTTTGAGTTTGAGACCACCACTAGGTACTGCTCTTCATAATTCCACAAGCCCTTCTGCACACACCAAGTGTTTGCTGTGTGGAGAAAGAGTCACACACCCTTACTTTTGGCCCTCTGACTTCCAGGTGTAAGGTGTGTAAGACCGTTTTCCACACTACCTGCAAGGCCCAGTGGCCCTCCTGCCCCCGCTGTCAGCGCCTGCAGAAGTACCTGGAGCGTGAGATGGAGGACTAAAAGGGGAGGCATGCTGGTCTTTATCACCTGCCTGTCCTCCTGCTCCTCACAGAGGACCTCTGAATACCCCTGAACCACCCTCTGCAGGTGCTGTTGTGCGATGTGGACGGGGGACCCTCTAACTCTAGGTTGCTGTGCCCTACTTTGGCTGTTTCTCAGGAGCTGCAAGCTGCCATCTTTGAAAACCCAAAAGATAACATAACCTTAACACAGGTAGCCTCTGCTCTGGCACTGTGGATTGGCCAACATGTACAAACATGGTTGTGACATTCAGAGAATCTCAGAGGTCAGGTCATCCTCACACGCTCATGGATTGAGCCGCTGTAAGGCTTCATACTGGTTGTTTTCAAGGCGCAGGAATATGATTCACTGTGCCTCATAAACCCTTTCATTGGTCAAATGGTTTTCCGCTGATGAGCAAGCTCACCACACCTGATTTCCAAGCTGTTTCTTTAAAATACCACAAATATGCAATTTCTTCTGCAAACATGAAGAACTAGTTAAGGTAGCCAAGCCTTTGGAGGAGTGGGTTTCCTGCTCTTGTTTGTTTACTCTCTTCCTGGGTTTTCAGCTCGTCCGCAGATCAGATTCTCCCTATCTGGCCTGATGAGTTGCCTTCAGCTGAATGCTTGTTTTTAACCAGCTCTCTCACACCTCCCCTGTTGTTCGTCAGAGTTAAGCCACCGTTACAACACAACACTCTGCAGATCGGAAAGACGTTGTCAGACTTTGTAACATTGGAGAATGTCTGGACATGCAAGTTACGTCGTCATTATTTGTTAGTAGTTAATTCGCTAGTAGTTAATTGATGTCTGAGAGGGGGTGGGGTGCCGTTTGCGTCTTTACATCTCAAACTTAAGGACCAACATCTTGTCATGACGGTCCAGTGGAGTGTATTAAAAAGGAATGTGAAGTCATGGTCAAGCAGGCATTCATTGACTAGCGCAGTTACTAGTGACTTGCGATTCAGTGAGTAACGTTGATCGACGGCTTGTTGGAAGATCTTGATTCAGCACAATTTGGGCAGCATGTGACAGACTCATGGTCATATGCTCCCATAGTGCACCCTTCTTTTGTCATGGAAATGGAACAAGGCTTTGTAGGGAAGGGTAGCGGTGTTGTCTCTGCCTTTTGCCAAAATGTGATGGTGAGCCCTTGTAGATTCTTCAGTGGGTCCAGCTCCCAGAGAGACTCCCCTGTCTTCTGTCGTGTCACAGTCTGCCATGCTAAACACCAAAGACTGATGGTGGACACGTCGAGTTAGCGAGTGAGTGAATGACTGAGTGGAAATTACATGCACATTCTCTTAGGTACCGGAGCTGTCAGAGTAAACCATTGGGCTAAAAAGTAGACTGGCCATAGTTTGGACCTAACTTGCTGTATTTGATGGTAAAGGTGAATGTGTGTGTAAGTGCTCAATGAAAAATGTCAACACTGTGCTAATGTTTGAAATGTGCAAGGTGACAAATTTATGGTAGCATTGATTGCGAACACGTTTTGCAGCTTTCACTAACTTCATAAAAAAAAAATCAAGCAAATATCTGAACACACAAAGGTATATGATCTTATAGATGTATTGTTAAAATGTGGAAGTTTTCAATTTTGTATAAATTCCTCAATTTCCTGTCTGGTATTGTTTATACACTAATCAGATGGCTTATTTTTTCACAAAATTTTAATTGCACTTAAACTGCTATGTTCTTAAAGCCCACTAGGGGGCAGCACTCCCTTGTCAAGCACCTTTTGCTGCAGTGTACGAGCAAGGAGTGATCACTGAGCACCAGTCTGTTCTGCTTTGACCTGGGGGGATTTGACTGTACTTGCTGTGTTCATTCATGTTTGCCAAGAGTCAGTGTGCAGAAGACCAAGGATGGGGGAAGTACTCTGAAGGTTGAATGCACTGTGGCAAGGTGTAAATTAACTTTTTTATTTTAATTTTCTAAAGATTTTTATATCATAATTAAATTGAATATTTATCATGTACTCTGCGACTCTGTGTTTTGTTTATATACATTTTAAAAGTTTATTTAATACCTTTTTTATTGCATACATATCACTACAAAATTGTTTTTTTGTCTGCATTTAACCCAACCCGAGGGGATCAGTGGGCCACCAGCCACATGCAGTGCCCAGGGAGCTAGAGCTGAGTGTGTTGATTAAGGCCACACCAGGCAGCTGGGCAGGGATTCAAAGAGGGAGACTTCTGCATCCCAGCCTGACGCTCTACCCATTGAGCCAGCTGGCCGTTCACAAGCTGTTTACTGTTTTCTTGACTGGAAACAAGTACAAGCTGTTAGATGTGCGGCCGACTGGTGAAACCCGACGGCAGCGTGGGCACATTCTTCCTGCTGCTTGGCCCGTCTCACTTCGTTATTGTACCTGCCTGCGTAGCGTGCACCAGCACAAAGCCACACGCTTGAGTTCAGGTCTACAAAGGAGGAACAGATTAGCTCTCATGGAAAACAGAAGTTAAACTGCTCTTCTTGCACATTTGCTCATTTTAGCTGACGTTCTGGCCTGCCCCTCAACACGTGTGCGCTGCCTTGTGCTGTGTGTCAGGACAAGCCAATGTCAGGATCACACTTGCTTTATGTTGTGTCAGTGTCTACATCAGTGCAGTTCCTGATATCACCTGTGTGGTCGTTCTTCTAAAGTAATACGTGCAGTACTTCATGCAATGGATGCAACGGGAAAAAAAAAAAAAAAAATTTTGAATAAAACTCTTAGACTCAATGTCTTTTTAATAGACTAGAAATGAAGGGCTGTTTTGGGACAGGGAAAAAAAATCAGGTCCATTTATGTGTAGGTTTCTATGAATACTTTACTCTTGCAAAAACCAAACATTGTATGATTTTTTTTTTTTTTTTTTTTTTTACAATGCTGTAGAACCATTTTTATCAGAAAGAAGTTTTGTCCACTCCCCTTATGCATGATGTAGCATGTACCAGTGATGAAGGTGTGGCCCACAGGCATCTTGTCAAAGGTAGAGCGTTAAAGCGCCACATCAGCAGGTCCCGGCCGGCCACGTGTCGCCACTGTGCGATCTCCACCACAGCCTCTCTTTTCATGCAGTCTCTTCTGTTACGAGAAGCTTTGTTTGCTAAGGAAGTGTGAGTCTTGCCAACTGGGAAGTGAGATGGGGCGTGAGGTGCAGCTGTACGATTTGCTTCCTGGAGCCTGAGGCTCACCTGCCCTGTACAGAGTCGCGTTATTAAACGCCACGCGGATCCCCGGGCGTGTGCGAGGACGCACCTGTGCCAGCTTCTGCGTCTGGTCAGCACATTACTGGAAGACAATCGGCATTCCAAGCAAACAGTTTGTGGAGAACACCAGTCCTTTACCAATAGGGACCATAAGGCGTTTTTCTTGAAATGTATGATGTGTCAGGGTTATGTGAGACTTGTGTTTTCTAAATTTGCAGTAGATTTCACTTGCCAAATGTGATGAACCAAATTACAGAACTGATAAAACCCAGGGGAGGTTTTGCGGCACCCGAATTTAATTGCTGAGTTCGTCACCTGCAGACAGTATACAGCAAAAGTGGCAATGTTATTTTAACACCGTGTATGTATGAGTCGACCCTGAGTCACCCATATAATCAGTCTCAGTGTTAAATTAACAGTGTCAGCTTTGCTGTGTAGGTGGGGGAATATGACTACACCTGGAGTCGTCTGCTTGTGTACATGTTAGCGTTTCAACAAACGCATCGTACAAAGAAGCGCTCCTCCTGTGACGAAATCTTGCACACAGCGTCAAAAAGAATAGAGATGCTAACGTTTCCCCATACAAATTTCACTCATTTTCACCTGTTGTGCCAGTGAAAAAGACTTGTATACATTATATACTTACACGGGACAGGTGTTTCATATTTGAACAAACCTTAAATACTTGTTTGCAAGGAAAAAGTTATGCCTTCACAAATTGCAAAAGAAAAAAAAAAGTCACTAGTGATCAGATAAGGATAGTTAGATGTTCTTAAATGGCATGTGTGATGTTGTCCTCTTGTTTATAGGACACTTTAGTTAGATCGGTTTTTATCGGGCATCTTAAGGCACTGGAGCAGAGAGAAAGTAAGTTTGTTGAGAAAGAAGCAAAGGGGGCCGTATGAGCAAGGCCCCAGTCGAAACGCATCACACACCGACACTGTTTCCTGTCGACACTGAGAGAGAGAGAGAGAGAGAGAGAGAGAGAGAGAGCATACCAGCCCCGCCTTCTGTTGGCCCAAGTTCTGCTTCACCACAGTGATCCTCCTGCTGCATCACGGGTACTCATTACACACTGGCACCAGGGAGGTGTCTGCAGCCTAACTCAGATTTAGCAAACCTATATACCTACATTGGTGTGTGTGTGTGGGTGTTTGGAGTGGGCAGGTAAGCACTCCAGCAGTATGTAAATAAGCAGATGAAATTTCCCTCATTAAACAAAACTATCATTCAGCACCATGTTTGACGTGACTGAACGACAGTGACAGCCAGCAGATATTAATAAAGTAGGTCTTTTTTGGTACTTGTGGAATATGCATGGAAGAATAAATTCACTTGACTGTTTTGGACTCATCGTTACTGTGAACGGAGAACATGACTGTGTAGCTCCCAAGACCAACCTGTGCTGTCATCTTCCACTGCACCAAGAGGAAGCCTGGTTTTCCTATGACAAAGAAAGGGTGTGAAACAGTCATTGGGGTTAATAATAGAGCTTGGAACCCCACCCATGGCAACAAGAAACATTTTGTAACAAAAATATATTAGAGGGATAAGCAAGGCGATCATCAGCAGATGTGTGGATCAGTGTGAGTCGCTATAATGTTACTGCTCTGTAAATGTGCCCTCAACCTGTAACACTAGCATTGCTGAGAAAGCAGGAAAGGTAATTTGTGGTGAGTGGCTGACTTTTAACTCTCATTTTAGCACCTGTTTAGCATTAGAAACCTTGCATTACGACCCCACCGCTCACTTTTGCTGGATATTTTGATAGTGATGTCACTGTGGTTTGGTCACACAACCACTGCAGTTTGGAGGTTTACATCAAAGGTGATAAACCATTCTTTACTCAATACCTATGTGTAACAAAGGGCGTTAATGTGTACTGTATGTGTAAGATAGGAAACTCAGGCAACAAGTGAGGGAATTTTCTTCTGCATGCCTACCACATTTATAATGTGTTTTGAGGATTGGAGTAACTGACAGCAGAGTAAAATCATTAAATTAAATTAAATTGTCTTCTACTTCAACATCTTTGGCTGCGGTTACTGATACCTGGTTTTTGTAGTTCTCAATAAAGCGAGATAGCAGAAAAAAGGGCCATGGTGCTGGGGCACTTCAGGCCAACAGAGGCTTCAGTTCACATCACCGGCAAGCCAGCCGCTCATCTCCAAACGTCTGTCTACAAGAGGATGAAGTATTAGAGTGAATGTGAAACAGCTGAGCGCCTCTTCCCATCTGAGCTCTGTGCGCCTTCCTGTGCCCCAGCCTTGCAGCACACTGAAGCCCGTCTCCACTCGGTTGAACAGGAAATGAGCTCTGACTGAAGCAGGCAAGCCAAAAGCTGCGCGCACGCCAGGGAGCCGCACACAACAGCAGCCAAGCACATCAGCGCCGCGCTCTGCGGAGCAACGCCGCCGTTGGAGCTGAGGAGGCGGCAGAGACTGTGAGGCAGAGGGAAGGCATCTCACAGGCAGGAGGAGCGGGGACCGAGGGCTGGGACCCCAGTGCAGAAGCTGTGAGACAGACCACACTGTGATGACAGAACTGTCATTTCCCTCAGGACACTGTACAAGGTACTTTGCATGCCTCCCATGTTTTTCCTTGCTACTGTCCAGGAAGTTTTAACTTAACACAGTCTCCACCATTCTTTTAGCTTATTGCCTACAAGAAGCACATCATGAACAATATTTAGGAATAGGCATACATGTTTAAGAAGCGACAGAATTGACGTGATTCACTGACACAAATACAGTGGTCTGCTGCCTCTAGGGTCAGAGAAAAATTGTCGCATAGGATTGTTTACCAGGAGTGGAAGCTTACAGTGAAGGTGTGGGGCAGCTGTGCTGCAGATCGGTGTCAGGGAAAGTAGATAGGTAGACACAGCATTGCTCAGAGAACTACTTTGTTTTAAGTGACAAAATCAAGTGCATTCGTCTGCTCTTGCTAAGGGCAGAAGGTCCATGGTGCAGTTTGAACTCTCACTTACTGTGTAAGTTGCATATAGTCTGTCACATTTTATGTAAGCAAAACTTGTGGCTTTTTTCTGGTGCCATTGGACTGTGACATGCGTTTTTTTCTGTGCTGAATTTAAAACAATGTCTGTGACCAGTAAAGAACTAGTGAATTTTGCCGGGACTTTCTTGTACTATCATTACAACAGAAGCCTAATGGTTGGATGTTATGGTTAAATACAGTACAAATACAAAAAGTTTAAATTCTGCCTTTGTGGTTTATCACAAAAAAAGGTTCAGATTATAGCAGGTATCCAGCTGTATAAATGGATGAAACTGAAAGCTGTATGTTTCAGTTTGAAAAAGTGCCTGTTAAGGAAGTTATGCAATGAAAAACAAAACTGATCTGGAATGAAAGATCAGAATGTCTTGGTTCTGGGTCTGATCATAAATACCAGTTTGCTGCGTAGAACATTTTTTTATTGCTTGCAGTTCTGCATGCTTTCTCAGATGTTCAGTTATAGTACTATACTATAAAGTTCCTTATAGTTACAGTTTATACACATATATAGCTATGCACATGTAGTTTAATCAATTATTAATCAATTAGTCAGCAGATTTATGAATTCAACAATATAATCAACATTTGAAATGTAAAAAAAAAAAAAAAAAGTTGTTTTCCGTCCTTCTATGTGATTTGCTCCATACATGCGTTCAGATCTGGCCTGGGTGCAGAAGGCTGAAAGCAGAGCACCAGCGGCTTTTTAAATCATGGATATTCTGTGAGGAGCACAGACCATCACATCAAAAGGCTCTAAAATGAGGGAAAGCAGGTCTAGGTGCCCAAGACATAGGCTGGTCTCCTCGAGCTGAGTTTAAGCTGAGCCACTCCTCTGATCAGCCCACACCAGGGGGGATTTTAATAATTCATTTATGTGTTAATTAGCAGCCATGGCTCAGGCAAGTGTCTGTCACGTCTCAAAGTGGAAAGCCTTAGTGGACTGGCACAACAGCAGTGCACCACATCCACTCAGTATCTCTGCACACAACAGGGATCCCTTGAGGTGGGCAGGGCAGCTGTTGCTAGGCTCCTGCAACAGGATAGGGAAGTGGACACCCAAAGGGAAAGGGGAAGAGATGAGTGACCTGCGTTTGTTTCCTCCCTTCTGGACTGCGCAGGTGTGGAATCGGTTAGTGTCAGCATTTACCAGTTCCTGTGTTCCATGCACGCTGTCTGTCAGCATGCTTTATAGCACTGATAAATACCAAGGGACACTTTATCATCGAGGATTATTCATATGACACTGAGCTAAAATTAAAGATGCATTTTTCCTAGTCTAACAGGTCCTTTTATTCAGTCTGCACTGAGGATCAATGTAACGTGATTACTGATGTTTATTATCCTCCAAAATAATTGGAACACACCATAGGCACAGCTGCCAGATACGGCCCTCTCTCAGACCAGGCGAAGAGTTAAAGAGTGTCGAAGCAAACACCATTTGACTTAAATAAACTGTGACTCATGCTCCTTTTACAGTTTTTCCATACAAATTGCTGCACTGTACATGACTGAATAAAGGTATATATATATATAAA
>JABJVR010001490.1:0-19056 GCA_025773905.1 Chitala chitala
AACCTTATTTTGTGGTGTTGTGTTGGGGTGTGTTTTGGTTTGTGGGTTTTGTTTGTGTTGGTTGGGTGTGGTGTCTTTGCGACGGGGCCTCCTGTTGGGGGGTGGGGGTGTGTGGGGGGGGGCTGGGGGGGTGTGAACGCCCCTGATAAATGAAGACAGAACAGTGGTGACAAGGTGAGGAAGGACCACAATTAACTAGGAGTTTATCTCTGGGTTAGCTTGCTCTTCAAGTCTTGTGCCGCTCTATATTTGAAGATGCGTGTCTGCACTCCAGTTTTCTGTTACACAAAGCGTCACAAAAGGAAAATAAAATTTTCATAATTTTGTTCTTTAATTCTTTAGCTAAATGGTGAAAAACTAGGATGCTGGAGAGCCTCAGTTGCTAATTCTGCCAGCCTCACAGTCAATACCTCACAGGTGCTGGAATGTTTGTGTGTTCCCCTCACTTTGCCTTGCATTCCTCCCACACTCCAGAAATATTGTTTTCTATAAGCTGGTGACAGGTAGCGTGGCGTGAAGCAGGCGGCAATGTGTTTTTACACCTTCCTCCACAGCTGTGGGTCTGATTCCTGGCCTTAGCTCTGATTGTGCAGTTTTCAATGCTTTGCCTGTGTCTCAATATGTTTCCTTTACCTGCGTGTAGTACAAAAACGTGGCTCATGTGGATCGGCACTCCTGAATTGTCCCTAGTGAAGGTACATTCATGTGTTTGTGTGCCCTCTTTTGCCCTGTTGTCCTCTCTGGGCTGTGCCTGCTTTCTCACACTCACACTACTGGGATAAGCCCCGGGATCACCACAAAGTGAAAAAGCAGCTCTGAACTATAAAAGAATGAAGCACTGAGCCCAACTTATCCAGAGGGACTAAATATACATTTGCAGGTCATTGGCAACCTCACCTCATCTCATTTAACCCTGGATGTGAAGGCGAAGTCGAAGTGACCCTAGGTACTGACTCCAGATCAGTCTAATAACTGCGTAAGGGACACAGAACAAAAATGGAGCTCAGAGCTGAAGAAAAAGGTCCATAATCTTAGTTCTGTTTCTCTATACTGTGCTTTTGCAAAGGCAAGCCACTCAACACAGCAGTCAAAGCAGACTTCCAAAGAAACTCATTGAATCACAATAGTTTTTGTGACTTAACTGATCACTCTGCTGTAATTCTATATATTTTACAAAGGTCTGAATTGCAATTTTTATTCAGTGCTTAACTCCTATCAAGGTGAGTTAAAATGTAGTCTGGACCTCACGCAAAACTCTCAGTCGACAGCTGCAACACCACAGGCAGTGTGGGGGTGGATCAAAATGCGTTCTTTTTTGATGATTTATTCAATGTTATGCTAAGGCAACAGGGAGAAAACGTTTATGGCTCAGAGTAATATGTGTAATTCTCTCAAGTGGCGCAGGCAGAATGACCTGCCGCGAGAACGAGGTGCAACATAAACACGGCGCTGCTCAGAGAGGAAAGCGCCAACAAAACAGGATGCAAATGCGTCAATAGCTGCAAGATTGTGCATGCAAGTCAGCATGTGGGGAAAACAAAAGGATTTAATAAGGTTTTCACACACAGTGGGAAGTCCTAAAAATAGGCCTAATTGCTTGAATTCAGAATTTAACCCCAACCACCCTTTTTGGTCATATTTACCCTTTGCATACTTACCTTCTGTGGTGGGTTGACGCTCTGCCCTGGGTGTCCCCTGCCCTGAACCTTGTGCCTCCTGGGATGGGCTCCAGGCTTTCTGCGACCCTGAATTGGACAAGCGGTTTAGAGGATGAATGGATGGATGGATGGATGGATGGGTGGATATTTACCTTAACATTGAATCCTTTGCTGAAATAACCCCCCCAACCACACACTCAAATCCAGTCCAAAGAGACCACAAGAACAAGCACACATTACACTACACATTTATAATAAAGATATATTCAGTGTATAAATAGAAAGAATATGGATGAAACCTTTATAAATAGTATTAAGAAAAAGCATACAGAACAAAAAAGACATATTCCCCATGCAGTGACAAGAACAAGGAAACTATTAAAAAGTTTTTAAATGTCATTTAAATCTCATTTAAAAGTCCTTTTTCATGAAAGTTATTTTACTTTGAAGGTCTGGGAATTCAGTGTCAGTAGTTTATCCCCCTTTGAAACATGTAATAAAATGAATGATTCTTAACTTGTGTCACATCTTGGAAGTCCCTTGTGGTCATCATCGCTGGAGTTTATGCTCCACTTTGTGTTGTTACAATCACTTTTGGTTTGTGTGTTGTTGCTTCTCCCTAAATAGTGACTTGTTTCTTTCCTGGACAGCATAGCGACAGTAAATGTAAATGTCAGATTAGGTACTGACATCGCAACAAGGTTTGTGCATCTGACCAGCTGCCTCTGCTGCCTCTGTGTGCGATACTGGCTGCCTCTTACTGCTCTTGTTTTTTGGTTTTGGGACCAGATGACTATACCATGCAAAGCAGGACACACCACTGCATTTCACACACATGAAGGGCAAACAACAGTGCCAAATCTACTTGGCTTGCATGCCAAAGTCCAAAAGCAAGCTGATGACCATGGTGGTCTGAGGTGACAGTGGTACCCACTGTGTCATGACA
This sequence comes from Chitala chitala, assembly GCA_025773905.1. Taxonomy (NCBI): domain Eukaryota; kingdom Metazoa; phylum Chordata; class Actinopteri; order Osteoglossiformes; family Notopteridae; genus Chitala; species Chitala chitala. The sequence continues at coordinate 2,605 of JABJVR010001490.1, forward strand.
CTGATAAGTCTAATACCACAAAAATGAATCCAGCACAAATACAGTTAATATAACTAGTTTAAGATCATGCATTACATTGATCATACCATTGGCTAACTTTTAGTGTCTTGACTAACCTGCCTTCTAATTTAAGTTGAAGGGAAACAATTAAATTGTCTCATGTGACAAACTTCCCACAGAGAAGGCAACATTTTACAACACATGAAATATAGCTTAAAAATTATTATAACAGTGCAATCAATAATAACAATAGCAAATTATAGTTCATGTTTTATATTCATCACAAGTTAACTGTTTTAAAATGAGTCGGTCACAGATAAGTCTAACCACATGGGGACAATCTGTCAGTCACCTGGAAAGCAACTAGCGTTAGGCAAAACCCCAGGTATAAACCACGACTTGTACCCTACAGAGGTGTGTAATGATACCCCATGGTACAAGATCAAAAAGCATAGTACGCTGCTGCTTTTCCCAAAGCAACTAAGAAACAGTCAAACCAAAAGCCTTACTGGGGCCATAATATTTAAAGAAAATATAAATTTAATTTATAGTATAATTAGGGGAAAAAATGTTGCCAGCACAATGCGTTAAACGTGACAAGATTTTCCAACCATAACATATTTTAAATTACAACAGTATCATCAAAATGTTTTGATAACAGCCAGTGACGTGCTGCTTTATAAGTAGACCTGAACCACCCACATGAACAATTTAAAAATGGTAACATGCAGCTAATTAATCTAAATGGATTACCATTTTGACCCAAACGTTGGTGCAGTGCTGTCAGTGCCCCCACACCCAAACAATGACACACATTATAATTAAACGATCAGAATGACTAAGCACCACGTAAAAGCAAAATTAACTTTGCATGGGCAAACTGGCCACTGTCTTCTGCTTAAGCGGCTTAGTGAATAACAATGCTGCACTAAAAATAATAGATAACCACAAATGCAATAAGCAAATCCATTTCTATTTTGATGGAGTAATCTTACCATACCTGAGTAACAAGACATTCAGTGACAATTAAACAGACAAGTAGCAACATTACGTTTGGGATGAGCTGCTACCTGCATCTATTCAGTCACTGTCATGGTGCCAGCCTGGCAGGGCATGCCATGTTAATTGCACAAGAAATGACTACGACCAGCAGTCTATATTATCTTTGCGCCTTATATAATGTTCATAACTTTCACTTGTCACAGCAACAAGCAATAACGCCTTCTTTTTATGATGAAAGGAAAATAAAAATGGTAAGGACTGAAACAATTGACTCTCACATCCCAGCCTGCATTGTAAAGAAATTTATTAAATATTTCTCTGCATAGTGTTATCACAAGAATAATGTGCATTTAATTAAAATTAAAAAATTGAATAAAAAAGTATTTTTTATTTCTATTGATATAAAATATTTTGTGTTTTTGACATTGTGACATGAAGTGAGCCTGTCATGGCCTGGTGGCTCAGTGGGTAGAACATCAGGCTGGCGAATGGAAGTCTCCCAGTTTGAAGCCCAGCTGCCAGGTGTGACTTTGAGCACAACACTCAAACACTAGCTCCCCGGGTGCAGCGTGTCGCTGATTGATGCTTTCCCCAGGGGGAAGGGTTTATGTAAAGAACCAACATTGCTGTAAGATATAAGTTGCTTTGTATAAAAGTGTGTGATAAATGTAAATGAAATATAAGTACATATAAATATTTATTGGCCTGCAACAGCCTGGCACCCTCTCCAGAGTATACCCTGTCTAGTGACCTATGCTGCTAGAGATAAGCTCCAGGCTCCTGGCAACACTGTCTAGGATAAGCAGCTCAAAATTCTAGAAAACTTTTGAAATATCACTTTACTGGTGTCATCAACTCCTTCTATCTGCCCTGCTTTGAGGTCCCTGTACTGGTCTTTAAAATGAACTTTTAAACCAGTTTGCTGAAGCATTAATTCATTTGGCTAAACTCTGCCTCTCTCCACATCTTTCACGAACGCAGAATGTCCATGTAATAAAAGTTGACATAAAGGTTTGCCAGAGAAAGAAACACCTCAGGCTGTGTAACACAACACCTGAAACCAGAATTAACTGCACATTAAACTGTTCAGAAACTGGAATTTGCCGATTTAAACATTTCCTTTCATTTTGTCTCCTGAATAGTAATATAACTAAATGATTTGCTGCCTGCACATGCAGAAGTGCGTAGACAAAAGCAATCTCTTTAATACAAGGCATTTTAATAAGATGTTTGTTTGCTTGTTTGTAGCTGCGGCACCAGCACATTTCATTCTGTTTAATAAAGTAGAACCCCAAGGGAGACCTACCTTGAGGTAAAACATTTTTCTGAAGATTTAAATGTTGTAAACCACACACAAAAGAAACAGGCATGAACGTCCTACATTTAACTCCATTCTGTTGAACACCCTTTATTTTTGTAGTATTTATCTAATTGTAAAGCTGATATTCCTAGAAATACTCTGCACAGCTTTCCATAAAGCACAGATTTAAAATGATAACACCTGGACACACTGATGTATTTTAGGTTTAGTGTCTTTGTACCTGTCAACCTTGCCAACCTGTATAGCTGTTCACCAAAATCCCTTTGGTTTACATAAAAACCATACAAGCCAAAAAAAGGATTGAAAGAACGGTGGGTTTTGGAGTTCACAAAAATAATGTGCTGATTTTGATGTTGGTATACCTTTCACTGGTGAAAGTTTCATTTCATACTGTATGTTCTTTGTTATCCGTAGCCCTGAATAGGATGTGCAGTTAGATAATGGATGGATAGATTTTCTCTTATATCACAAACACCTGGTACTGCTCCTTTAACGTGTCACATACAAACTGAAAACCATGAAGAAACAACATAAAAAGAATAAATAGATGTAGGTGAAAAACTGGAAATCCATAAGATTGTTGAAATGTGGCCATAAGTATCTCAGAATTTCAAAAATCCCTGAGATTTATGGCACATCCATATGGGTTGACAGGTATGTGTCTTTTTTGGGGAGAAAATGGCAAAGGTTCCTTTGTGATGTGAGCTTGTGACAATTAGGTGACAGTGGCTCTTTTTTAACCAGTACAATGTTCAGTGGCACCAAAAGAGGCGGGGTTACAAGCTGTGGTACCAGGAATCTCACCAGCTGTCTGATTTCACAGCCTTTAATATAACAAATATAACCAAAAATCACATAAGCTTTCTATAAACAAAATCCACTTATCAGATATTATAACATGTGGGTTGAGCCAAGGGGTGCCTATGGGTAGTGTGTGCCAGCAGAAGGATGGCTGTGACACTGGCCACCCTGGTTACTTTACTATTTTGCTTAATATGTGAATAACATGAAAAACAATTACCATCCCAAAAAAGTCATTGATTCTCTCCTGGCCTCCATATTGTACATGCGCTGGCTCCGCCCCTGACTCCACCCCTGACAATCAGGAAGGACGTGTGCAGTATGTCACTAAATTGGAGCTATTCAGCTGAAAGCAATCCAGAATCTAATTTCAGCACTACAAACACATGCAGTAATGTCTTCACAAGCCTTGGACCCTGTGATGTTAGAGCAGACAGGTTGAAGTGTTTAAAGAAAGCCCTTTTCTATGCCTGTCTTGGGTTTTAACGTGCAGTGAAATGTCACGACATACAAAAATAATAACCAGTACTGTACTGTACTTTCACAGCCAAAAGAAAAACGTATTTTACCACATCTTAAAAACAACATTAACTACCAATTCAGACACGTTATGTTTTAAAAATAAGCTTCTTAATGACATTCAATAATTTCACCAAGGATTCTAATTTCAGCTGGAAAAATGTCATTTCTTTCAACTGTAATTAAATTAATGTTCACTTGTCAACTAAATACAAGTTCAAATGTATTTCTTTTTGCTCACTTAACCATAACTTGTGTCAAAGTGAAAAATATTTTTAAAAATTATAATTTATGGTCACTAGAATTACAGTCACTTAATAAACTATTGTTATTAAAAGTAGTATATTCTTATCTTGTTCTCCAGTCGCTCATCTTTACCAGGGTCACGGGTGACCTGGAGTCACAGCCTAGAGTATAAGGCAGGATATACCCAATACAGGGAATCAGGGCATGCATACATACTAGGCAATTTAAATTGTCCAAATCACCTAATCAGCATGCATTCGGACAGTAGGAGAAAACCAGAGTGTGCAGGGGGAGCGCATGCAAACTTCACACACACATTGCCAAGGCTCAGATTAGAGCCTACCACCCTGAAGGTGTGAGGCAGCAGTGTTGTCTATTAAATCCAAACAGAGAACATGCACACCTGAGAGGAAAACATAGACTTGGGTTCAAAGGTACTTAACAGTGCTCAGACAAATCCTACAACAAAATACACTCTGGCTCCACACACACTGTAAATCCATCCATCCATCCATTATCTTAACCGCTTATTCCTGGTGAAGGTCGCGGGGAAACCTGGAGCCCATCCCAGAGCACATAGGGCGCAGGGCAGGGGACACCCAGGGCGGGGCGCCAACCCACCACAGCACACTGTAAATATATAATTAAAAGCATATTTAAATGTTTTTATGAGGAAAAAATTGCAAACAATATTTATTATTAAACCAAGCCATTTTGCAAATGACAAATATAATGACAGAGAAAATTAGGCTTCTACTTTGCCAGGCCTACTAATATCCGCGAGCCTGGTATTCAATAATGGGGCTTGATGAGCTCTTGCAATTCATTCAAAAATGATTGATGACAGCTACATATGTGACAGAAAGTGTTTTCCAATGCAGTAGGCCATAACAATCTCATATCACAATCTTACAGTTTGTTATTCATCTCCTTGCTAATTATACTGAACATTTACTGCATATTCTGTGCCTACAATGTTTGTCAATGAAATTAGTGCATGAATTTTTATTTCATTTCTTAGATTATTGTGACAAGTTGTAGTTTCAACCAAAATGAACAAAATAAACCAATATGAACATCTTAAGCGTGTGCATACTTCAATATTCTATGTGACATCTCGCCTCCAACATGAATGTGAATATGCAGATAATATGTTTTAATTTCATTCAGTTAGGGAGAGGTCCTCCCATAACAACCAATATCCAGTCTACCCCTCTGTTGCTTGGGTGAATCTAGGGGTGGGGCCACAAGGGCACCGGACCTAGCTGCAATCTGATTGGCCCCTTTAGTGCCTCCCTCTTGTCAGTCACTAGTCCTTTCAGGAAACAAATACATACCATGGGTTAGTATCTCTATGTTTAATGTGGCCCCTTTTTGGCCCCCCATTTTTAAGAATTCTGGAACCACCACTGCTCTGTGAAATATTTAAGTGTAAAATAACCCTACTGTGTAATTAGGTTATTTACTTGCTACTGTATAATGAGATTGGTTGGTCCATGGTCTTGAAGCTTTGAAATTTGCAATAGAGAGTATTTAGCAGCTGCACATTTTGACTAAGAAAGTGAATACAACAAAAAAAAAACGTTAATATTTAGCAGCCACATTTAATGAACTGATTTTATGTATTAATTTAATTTTTATGACTTGCTATCAAAAGCTCTTTCAAATGTATACACATTTGCTTTAACTATATTCCTTCAGTGTGTTACTCTGCTTAGTATTACTGACCTGTTGGCGTGGTGTGGCCAGGTAAAAACAAATATTTATGCCTTTTTATTATAACAGTTTTATGGTTTCTCAAATCTCAGCATCTGTTTTGAGACCTATGTGATCCAAGTGGGACCAAATTTATGGCATGTTTTTACTATAAAAGATTAGAGCTGCAGTTTAAAGCTATTTTGACCACTAAGAAACCAAAAAACACCACTGAGTGTTGACATTCTTCCTATTGGTAATTTTGCAACACAGGCTGACTAACGAGCAACGTCTGGGCTAGGCTCCACAGCGAGCCCATACAGGCCCCAAACTGATTTGCACTGGTGTGTCTTGCCACTGCTTTTGTAACTAGTTAAATATAACATCTTGTTTGAACATCTTTACAAGGAGTGCTTTGTGTAGCTCTGTTTTCTATCATTCTGAAGAGACCATTCTCACAGATGTTTTAACAAGCGTCTGAGACTGAAAGTCAAAGCACCAAAGGTTCAGACGGACACATCTCTCTGTGGGACATGTGTCCACTTGAACCTGTGTCCACCAAGGAGCCAATGTCCTTCGGGAGACATTAAATTCTTTGCTGGCATGAAAAAGCATCATGCAGTACTGTAAAGTCATGTAAAGCACTATTGTCTTTTTAATGTAATAAAAACCAGTGTAAATAAAGTTTAAATTATATACGTACACCTATAAAAGTTAATGAAACAAAATAAACACCAAGCCCATCTGCCTACTCTGCTGTACTATAGCTTGAGATCTTTGACCCATTTTTTATCAGCTACACTTTAATGTAATCGACAGTTACATGGACTTTTCTCTTCTTTCTGTTTAAGGCTGGCACCAGCCGTAATGGCATGTCACTCTCCACTAGGAGCCAAAGGACACGGAATTAGTGGGTGTGTAATACCCCCACCCACCCCACACACACACACACACACACACACACACACACAGACACACACACAGACACACAAACACACACACACGCAGCTGTTGTGATAAGCAACAAATATGCCAGCGAAGGTTAAACCAAGCCTCACATTTTTTATTTTCTCTCATTAAGACCAAACACATCATGCAGACTCAAAACAGTGTGGCTCTATGAAGAAAGTCATAGTAAAGTGGCAGCGTGTTATGGAGGCCAGTTTTGTGTGGCTACTTCACAGACTGATCTGAACTGGCAAGTGTAATTATGGATTGACCATGACCTCTATTCTGTGGATGCAAAGGGGACCTGCTTCTCGCCATAAATGCAACAGCTGAATCCATCTTCATGTGTAACTGTGAGCTGGAACAGATATTCCCTAAACTTACAGAGGCAAGGATGTTCCCAGTGAACAGCACACTTTAATTAGCCAAATAAACCAATATTATTTCTAATTAAATATGCCATAAGTGTGGATCAATGTTAACAGGAATGTGGAATGGGGTTAAAAAATCTTTATGGTTATTAAATTATATGACCTGGCATTTTCAGATGAGACACACAGGTTATGGGTGTCATTAATAGCACATGTAAATTCATCACTTGCATGGCGTTTCTCCAAATGTTCATTTAGCATATTCAATTTTAATTTCATTCTGCCTTTTTTTGTCACCAGAAGGTAATGAAACTGGAGTATAACACAAATGCATATAGGTGTACGTGAAGCCGAGCTCTTCAGAACAACCACGTCGGATTTGTCAAGTAGCAGATGAGAGGTCTGCTTTTATATAATGACGCAGAATAAACCGAAGGCACATTGGGAGCCGAGGAGGGGTAATTTCCTCCAGATGATGAGAGAGGAGACAGGGAGATAGGAAGAGAAAAGAACATTCTCTCCCTCTGCAAATAAAATGAAAATGAGATTTTCTCTCGGATAAGATTAAACAAATTACGGGAAGCCACCTCACTCTTTCCGCGAACGCTTTATCCAAATATGTGAAATATTAATAACTAACTGGGGGTCTGAGAGGCGATAGGGGGGGGGGGGGTCACACACCGAGAGCTGATTGCAAGCCAATTCTACCAGTGCCGCACACCTGTGTGGAAGTACATTTATATGAAATATCAGTTAGCCCTCTGCTTCTGACTAACGCAGGCAGATACGCCATTTTATTAACCATGGCAGGTGATATATTACCTCCATTTTCAGTCAGTGAGATTGCATTAAGCTGTTATCGCTTGTGTTTTTTTCCCTCCTACTTTTCTCCCCTTCAGCTTCTTTGGCTTGCATAATTATATGGCGAGCAGTGGTAATAAAAGGGGAAGGATTAAAGGGCCTTTAAAAAAAAAATTCACTGTTTCCATACCGATGCTGTCTCCGAGCGAGCGTTTTCGCAGTGCCCAGTAGCGGGCTGATGTGATGGCTAGAGCTTATGGAAACGAGTTGTTGTTTATTAATAGCTTTCCAGATGGCTGAAGATTGTTCATTACTGCTGTGAAACATTGTCACGCGGACATGTAATGAAATAATGAACACTTTTAATTGCAAATTATAAAACAATCTTGAGGTCTTGTGACATTAGGCTAATTGTCACCTTCATGCCTCAAACACAGTGGGCGTGAGGCAAGAACGTGTTTTACGTGTGATTGTGAGAATAGAATGCTTACTGGTCATCGCTGGTTAACAAGGCAGTGGTTTCACAGAGATTTGCTTGTCAAAAAGGTTGTTGAAGATAACTTAGGTTGGAAGGTTTTTTTAATAAGGTCTTTGCAGAAATACTTTTTGTTGAGTTCTTGAGATTATTTGAGGTTGTTTTGTTTTCCTCAGCAAGTGTTTTCTTGGCATTGACTTCTATCTCATGGCGTGGATCGCTTTAAAACAAGTACTTCAAATTGCAAAGCTGCAAAAAAATCTTATTCCATATTTTCCAAAACGATGACTTTCTGAACAGGGTTATATTCATGTGATATCGTTACAAGAATCATCCCACAAAATTAATATCCTACCAGAAACACCATCTGAATTAATTAGGGCAGAGCCCATTGATACAATATATGTATTCACCATAAGCTTTGACTGGCATCAGGAAATAACACACCAGATGTGATACAGATTGCTGACATATTTTAATTTTTATGTGAAAAGGTTCATCTTCTGACATAAGCTTTGACTTGAATAAGAAGTGGCAATTGTAGGTTATGAGTTCATAAATAGTAGCAGTTGATCACAAAGACAGCAGAGGTAATAAAAAGTTAGGTTTCTGAAAAATTAATTTTAATATTTAAAATATACAGAACATGTGACATTTGTTTAAAGTCACTAATTTGGGCTCTCTTTAATTGCACTCATTTAAACAATTTTAAATTAGTATAAAAAAAAAAACTTTGGTAGCATTTCTTATTGATTTAATTTTAATTAGGCAATTAACACTTGATTAAGTTTTAACTCATGTTCCTTTTAACAACCTATTCTTAATGAGTTTACCACACAGGTATTTAACACTTCCTAATTTCTAATTAACAAAGGATTAAATTCAGCTCCGTGTACTAAATATATGTGTATATGTCAGTTTAACAAGGTGGATGTCTGGCTTTTCAGAAGACAGTTGTGATGTGCAATGAGTTTCTCCTGTGTTTGCCTCAAGCGCAAAATCCCCATGAAATAATGTCATTGTCTTCTAACATTCCAGCAGGACTCAGAGATGTTTGACCTCTCCTCGCTGTCCATTAAAATCCACTTCTCATTCAGGGTAAGTTAATTTGTACTCATTATGCCATTTGCTACCTGGAAATGTATGCCATCAGTTATTCAGTGTTTTGTCCTCGGTAAAGCATGAACTCATTAGCGTTTGTATGTTCTTGTCACGGCTCTTGTGTGGGTTAATGTGTGGTGTAAAAGACTTCATGCTTGAAGCACACAAGGGGGAGATATTAAAATGTTCACATGCAGCATTTAGTCCTCTGCACTCCTCCAGCCATTTTGAACATGTTTGCAATATAGAGACTGCATGTAGGTTTAAAAGGTGCAGCAGCTGCATTACAAGAAGTAAATGTACAAACCATTAGCTACTGATGTACCTACAGAAGCTGAAATTTGCCACATACGCAACTTTGCTTTCAGTATTGGTTTATGTTATAGCACTGTGCAACATCAAAAAAACTAAACCCTGGCTAGGTGTAAAACATTTAAGAAAAATTTTGATACAGTGCAGCAGTGTTAACATTGGGAGCAGCTGGTGTGATGTTTTATAATGTAACACTGATCGGTGATGATAATACACAGATGCATACATCCATTTATTACCCAATGGCTTTGCAGGGTTGTGGGTGAATACAGTAAGATTTCATGGTTTAAAACTCTTCATTGGCTGGTCTCAGTGTAGTCAAACAGTGTGACTCAGCGTGCCTTTCGGCTCTAGTCTCTGAGTGTGACAACCCAGTATTACCATCAACAATGGTAATTTACCTTTCTTCCTTCTGTAAACAAGTCAGCCTGAGAAAGGAGCAAATTATAAATTGCCACTCTGTAGTTGTTTTTAGGGAAGAGGCCACAGCTGTATCATGAGTGTCTTCTATAAGCGTCATTACCTCCCAAATACAAAGTTTCTGTGAGGTACAGCAGACGTTTGGCAGCACAGATGGGTTTGATTAACCAAAAACTTCCAGTTTGTCTTTTGGGGAATGATGCCACTGTTCAGTACCGTACCTTTTTTAAGGTTAGCTGCATATGGTAATATCAGCTAAATTTACCGTGTGTATGTGTGTATGCTGATGAGACAAAATTTAATGATTACCTGTCTAATATGCTGTTGGTCCTCCACATGCCACCAAAATAGCTATGACCCAGTAAGACATGCTTTGTAGAAGACCTCTGAAGGTGTCCAGTGGCATCTGGCACCAGGACATTAGTGGCAGTTTCTTCAAATCCTGTAAATTGCAAGAAGGAGCCACTGCAAATTGGACTTGTCGTTCCAATACATCCTACACATGCTTGATGGGATTGCATCATGTTTTTCAAACCATTCTTGAACAATTTATGTGGTGTGAGAAGGGCACATCATTCTGCTGAAAGACATCACTGCCATCGTGGAATACCATTCCCATGAAGGGGAATACCTGGTCAGCAACAATGTTTATGTAGGGGGTACATGTCAATTTGACATCCACATGAATGGCTGGACACAGGGTTTCTCAGCAGAACATTGCCCCGGTATTCCACCACCAGCTTGTCTTCTACACATGGTACATCCTGGTGCAATCCCTTTCCCAGGCAAATGGTGCACATGAACTCGGCTGCCTTATGAATGAAAAGAAAATGGGACTCACCAGACCAGGCAAAAGCCGTCCATTGGTCCAGTTCTGATATTTGCATGCTTTTAACGGTGGACTTAGGTCAACATGGACACTCTCATCAGTCTCAGGCTATGTGACCCTGTACGCTGCAGCGTGTAGTGTGTTGTGACACATTGAAATTTTCAGCCACAAAAGCCTTTCTGTCAATTCAAATCAGATGGTATAGCCTTTGTGGACATTGATGATCCTTGGCTGCCCAACACCCTGTCGTTGGCTGGTGGTTTGTCAATCATCAGTCCCCTCACTTAGATGGGATGCCAACATGACAAAGGCCACTATCACATCATAAACAATTTGGAGTCACCAATTTACGAAACTGCATGTCTCTGGATGGAAATACACACAAACCCTATGCAGACATAGTGACTAAAGCTCAGGTTTGGTTTGCTTGCTCATTTGTAGTGGGGGAATGTTATTGGAGATGTAAAATTGCAGTTGTAATTCTTTGTTTGAAATTAGGCAGCATTTGAGTGCCTTTTGTACAGTCTGTATTGGTTGTATCAAAAACAGAAGAGTCAACAAGCACAGAAATATATTTCTGCACAAATGCATTGCTTTCAGCAGTCATAAAATATCACTGTATAATTTGAAGCTGTTTCAGAAACATGAACACAGTTCTATTAGATTGACTTTGGATTGATTATGCAGAGGATTATTTTCTTATTTTGATAAAGGCAGCCACACAGATTGTATTTAAAAATCTGATTGCCTCCATGTGTTTGTGTTAAAGAAAATGGAGAAAAATTGTTACAAGTTGTCACTTTATATATACACTTCTGTGTGTATGTATGTACCTGAAACATTGTCCTCCGTTGGCTGCCAATAAAAAATGTCAGAGTAAAGATAATGTTTACAACCCATGTTTAACTTGCTACTAGTCAACAGTTCTGAATAAGTGATCAACTAAAGGACACCGTTTGCTGTACTGGTCCAGGTTTTCCAGTTAGGATATGTAAATAAATTTGTCTTGTGAATCAAATTTTGTTGCTTTGTATCATTAAAGATATAGTAACTGGGACCATTTATAATACAATGTGTGGCGTAGCACAAAGAACAGTGCTGTAACTTCACTGATGCCAGTTCCATGGCTTCATTTGGTGCTAGGTTTCAACTGTATATGTTTACTGTAATGTTTCAAAGTCCTGTTGTTTCTGATGAGTGTCTTTTATTTAATAGTGTTCTGCTCTGGACCATATATCCAGTTATTTCATGGACTTCTGTTACTCTCAGGGCAGAGTGTATGACATACATGTGAGGTGATTTATATAACCATATTGAATATGTGTAATCAAAAGCTCTATCAGATTCAGGCCTTAATAAAAGTGGGAAGTATTCAAGATCCAGTTTTTTAATACCGCTGAAATCATACTTTTCCAGTTTGCCACTGAGTTCTACAACAGAACAATGACCCTTCAGAGGTTACTGCTGAGATTCTTTGTTTTTCCTTACTGTTGGACAGACTACCTTGACTGTGAGTTTATTAAAACAGATATCAACATGCATCTCAAGTGTGTAGGCACTTTGAGAGATTAGCCAAAGCTCGGGACCATTAGGCAGGTGCCAGCAAGCTATTGTTGCTTTTTTTCTATAGAATCTCAGCTCCATTACCCGGGCTGCCAAATTGGAAAGCGGCTCTGGGATGGAGTAATCTTATCAACTGGACCAGAGGCTGCCAGAAGCCATTCTCTGGACTCAAGAACATGCTGCTGCATGCACATCAGTGGGCCTGTGTCAGTCTACCCAGCCACACACTCCCCTCTCCCCACACAACTTCCATTAAAACAGCTAGGAATAGATCACAGGTAGTAAAGAGAGTTATAACCAGATTGATCTGTTGTAAGAAGTTCATGAACAAATTTGGGCAGGCTGTGTTAGAGGGGGAAGTAACTAGGATTTAAGGCCTCTTCAGCAGAAATGGTGGGGGCACTTGCCTTTTATTTCTTTTTTGTTTCTTGTGAACTATGGGAACCTGTTCTGAAGAGGACATGGTCACCACCGCCACAGAAATTAACAGTCCCTTTGGAAAATTCTCAGTGGGTGACCTCTCTTAACTGGCTGTTAAAACTGCAAACAAACAAGAACAACTGCTGGAACGATGGATGGGAAGCTCTGTGTACCCTCTGGTACATCTAATTACTACATTTCGTTCATTTGTTTTTCACAACTTTTGTCCACAGTGACACAGAAAAGGAGCTTTGAAAATGTCAAGTTAATTTATAAGACAGTCACAATAATAGCCAGACTCACAAATGTGCATGATAATAAGCAGGTTAATGGTGTTTCTCCACTGGCACATTTTTTTTCATGTCATTCTCATGTGCTTTTTCCACTGCACTGTTAACCAACTGCATCAGACTAGCCCTGCTTAGGAGCAAGAGCAAAGCCTACTAGACTCCACCCTCAATCACTCAGCTACATCAAAGTGATGTGATTGACTAGAACTTTTTTGCAAGACTCCAAGCATCACATCTAATTTTCAAGTGAAGACAGTTTTAATTTTTGGTTTTGTTTCAAATTCATTTTAAAACAGAAACCGGTTGAGTTGTAACAACACTATTTTATTAGGTGGGTACAGGAATATACAGGAAGGCATTGGTAGTCTTCAAGTTAGCTGTCAGTATCATTATATTTTTGTATGTCTCTAAATTATTTGACACCACAAAATGGCACAATGAAATGGTACAGCTATTTTTAGCATTTTGGCTCTTGACTTGGAAGAACAAGTCACAAATGAAAAGGTGTTTCTGGACATATCTGACAAATTGGCAGGAGTACGAAAAAATACTACCAGTCTATGTCATTATACATCAAAACGTGTGTGTGTGTGTGTGTGTGTGATTACATAAATGATTAGCTGAAATGTATGTTACAATGCAAACTCCATATAGACAACTTACTGTGTGCAGTGTGCTGTTGCCTGGTTTTATTATGTGTCAAGCACTGGTATATCAGTTTATGTCACCAAGTTAAGTAACACCAACAAGTCATGCCTGCTCAAACTCCACGTGTGTAATGAACTGGCAGGCTGAGGCAAGGTCCAAAGAGAGAGGTTTATTCCAAGCAAACACTAAGTACAAGGGAAGATGTGGGCATAAAAAAGATGTATGCTAACAAGGACTCACAACTCTCTACATCCAACTCCACACTCAACAATAAACAGCAAGGACCTGATACAATAGGTAGGCTTATAAAGACATAGGGAAACAAGGAATGGCTGGTGAATACTGATTACAATTGTGCCAGAAACACAAAGGAGAAGCTAGACAGAAATGGTGTCATCTAGGGGCCACATGGGACATGACAGCCCAGGGCATGACAATGTGTAGCCTATATTTACATGGTATGTGAAGAATCATCACCTGGACTGGATTATAATCTCAGTGGGACCTTGGGTGTTTCAATTCCAAAGTACATTTTCTTCATGCAGTGATAACTCAATATTAAACAATCCTATTGGGTCTAAAAAAATCTGAACATGTTATACACTGCTCAAAAAAATTAAAGGAACGCTTTGAAAACACATCAGATCTAAATAGGGAAACAAATCATGCTGGATATCAATACTGATATGGACTGGGTAATATGTTAGGAACGAATGGATGCCACATCATTTGATGGAAGTGAAAATGGACCGAAACATAATGTCCCGGATGTGTTCCAGTGGATTTCGGTTAGGCTAGCGAGGGGGCCAGTAAATAGTATCAATTCCATTATCCTCCAGGAACTGCCTGCATACTCTCGCCATATGAGGCCGGGCATTGTCATGCATCAGGAGGAACCCAGGACCCATTGCACCAGTGTAGGGTGTAACAATGGGTCCAAGGATTTCATCCCATTACCTAATGGCAATCAGGGTGCCATTGTCTAGCCTGTAGAAGTCTGTGTGACCCTCCATGGATATGCCTCCCCAAACCATCACTGACCCACCACTAAACCAGTCATGCTAAATGATGTTACAGGCAGCATAAAGTTCTCCACGGCTTCTCCAGACCCTTTCACATCTGTCACATGTGCTCAGGGTAAACCTGCTCTCATCTGTGAAAAGCACAGGGTGCCAGTGGCAGACCTGCCAATTTTGGTGTTCTCTGGCAAATGTCAACTAAGCTCCACAATTCCAGTCAGTGAGCACAGGACCCACGAGAGGACATCGGGCCCTCAGGCCACCCTCATGAAGTCTGTTTCTAATTGTTTGGTCAGAGACATTTACACTAGTGTCCTGTTGGAGGTCATTTTGTAGGGCTCTGACAGTGCTCATCTTGTTCCTTCTTGCATAAAGGAGCAGATACCATTATGGCATTATGTCCTGCTGATGGGTTAAGGAACTTCCATGGCCCTGTCCAGCTCTCCTAGAGTAACTGCCTATCTCCTGGAATCTCTTCCATGCTCTTGAGTCTGTGCTGGGAGACACAGCAAATCTTCTGGCAATGATGCGTATTGTTGTGCCATCTTGGAGGAGTTGGACCGCCTGTGCAACCCCTTTATGGTCCAGGTCGCCTCATGCTACCAGTAGTGACACTGACCCTAGCCAAATGCAAATGGGTAAAAGACAGTCAGAAAAGATGAGGAGGGAAAAATGTCAGTTGCCTCCACCTGTAAAACCATTCCTGTTGGAGGTCGTCTCATTGTTGCCCCTGTAGTGAACCTGTTGTTATTTTCATCAACACCAAAGCAGCTAAAACTGATTGACAACCCCCTCAGCTACTTAACTGACCAGATCAATATCCCAGTAGTTTAACTGACTTGATGCTATACTCTGATTAAAAAGTGTTCCTTACATTTTTTTGAGCAGAGTACATGGGACTGCTTTGTAAGAACAAATCCTATTTAACGTTTGTTCGTACCACCCATTTCACAAGGCAGCCACTGTTCATCAACTTGCCATTCACCGTACTTCATTGCACACAGGCATAATCAATCAAACTCAGATGTGTTTCAGCATTTAATTTTGTCTCCTTTGAAGTTACCTACATTGCATTTAGGGTTGGCACCGAAACATATTTTGCAGGGGAGTGCACTGGGTTTTCAAATGGGGGTATGGCATGAAAAATACAAAATCTATAATCTGCCTGTACTACGTGTAGCCTACATGGTTATTAAAATAATACCATTGGTGTTAGCTATCAAGTCATGGTTACCACTAAGATATGTAACAAATTTGTGAAGAATCCCCCTTTTTTTCCAAAAGTGTTTGAAGTTTTTTCAAACAAGTGTTTAGGGTAAGGCTCTGTTTAGATTGTACTTGCCACTAAGTACAGGCACAGGCTGCCAAAAATTACAAATTAGGCCACTCGATTTTGAACTGTGCCCTTAAATGCCAGTTAAGTTAAGCAACAGGATGTAAAGAGGTTGGACGATAAACTGGGGTCCATGTTGTATGTGGCTCCGCAGGCTGTCCATGTTGTGTGTGGCTCCGCAGGCTGCCGTGTTGTGTGTGGCTCCGCAGGCTGCCGTGTTGTGTGTGGCTCCGCAGGCTGCCCGTGTTGTGTGTGGTTCCACAGGCTGCCGTGTTGTGTGTGGCTCCGCAGGCTGCCCGTGTTGTGTGTGGTTCCACAGGCTGCCGTGTTGTGTGTGG